>JAHZNI010000748.1:0-11174 GCA_027744415.1 Seira ritae
ATGAAAAACGCACAATTACTTTTGTTACTCGCTTACAACTCGCCATTGCATTACACTGCATTGGGGACTACCTAGGTATTTTCTTTTTTCTACTTTTGCAGCATAAACCTTTCCATATACATACATATTTTTCCTTTGCAATAATGAGACTTTTGAAATGACAATCTTTTCATGAAAAACAGACACGATACGATAATATTTCATTCAAGTACAAGTGTATATGACATCCTTATTGTTTAAGAGAAAATCTATGATTTTCCACAGGAAAGGTACAAAGTTTCATGCATGTTCATAGTTCATACATCGAATGCTTATCATCATATAACATAACCCTTCTCAATATTCATATTATAAGATAAAGCATGTATGTTGTGATATGAAGCGTGTAGACTCATCCGCCCGTCCTCGTCGTCCGTCCATCCGATTTCAAATCATGAAAAGTAATCACTTGAACACTTGAAGACATGCATTCCCCCTATTCCGCATTCTATTTCTATCTCTGAGGAATGAGTCTGATACTCTTGGCGTTGGCATGGCATGATTCCCTGACTCTGATTCGGCGAGAAAATCACATCGTATTGGCAACGTGCTTGGTCGCTGGTATCATCATCTCATGCATAATGTAGACCTGTCATGTTCAACATTCTCCTCTACCTGAAGACATGGGCTCCTTTCTTTCTTCTCGGTATGGCTATATAGGTACCTAGGTAGCTTGAATTTGGATCTGTGAAATAGCGAACGCAAAATGAAATCAAAATTTCAAATGAATCTTTATTTGCATTTGGCGTTTGGCAATCGAGAAAGCCGTACCTCTTTCAGATTCCAATTCCTTCAGGAATGATGATGATGACGATGATTATGATTAAATATGACTGTAATCCCTCCACCGGCAAAATATTCGGAATTTCGGACAAGTCATTTAACCAAATGATTTTTTCCTTAAAAGTTATGTATGCGTACACCACCATAAATTACACGCATGCCACTGCTTCGGGGGTGTTGCTGAATGGCTTCCTAAGGAAAAAGATTTATGTTATTGTGCCAACGGAATGGAGAAAATTCAACGAAATGGGGAGGATTCACGAAGGCATATTTGGCAAAATATTGCTCTTGATGCTGCTGCTGCTAACAATGAAGTTCTGATCATGATGATGATGATAATGTGATGCAGTGCAGTCATAAAAATATTTTTTTCTGGCCGTTATGTTATGAATCAGCTGAAGTACATATTTCACATTCAAAAATTATGCTTTTTTCGTTTATAATGAATCGCGTAATTTATCATATATTTTATGCCTTGTGCTTCTAGCGATGCTTCATTTTTTTCCTTATTTAAGCCAAAGTCATTCAGAAAAATTAAGGAATTCTCACAATCGCAAGATGCACACAGCACGAGTCTCTTACGTAGACGTGGGTTTGCGATTGCGATTGTAATTGAAGAAAAAAATGGTGAGAGAGAAAAAACTATATAATTTTGAGAACAATATCATGTTCTCTTCCTTCTTCTCTTGTATCTTCAGATCAAATCTTGTGTAAATCCCCAAGATTTCATGATTTTTCGTAATAGGCCAAAGAAGCTACCTTGCAAAATAAAATGTAATAATGCTGCTGGCTGCTGCTGTATGTACAGCGTGTTCGTAACTTACACAAATAAAATAATAGTGTCTCCCAGAGTGCGAAGAAGATCCACCTGAAGTTTTACGGAATGATGATATGCATTATTATCCCTTTTGAAAAAGTTATCATTGCCGCAAAGGATGCAATTCGTACTTAATTCGTGCTGAACTTGAATACTATTGCAGTTTAACCGTGCCATATAATTTCTCGCATTTCATTCCTTTTAATTGCCTGTTGTCTGCCTTCCCTTTTTTCTCAGATGAACTTGAAAGTGTGCTTTTGAAAGAGCACTTCAAATTCAAAAACTCTGCCATGTATGCTCCCTACTTCAAAATTGAGTTTGATTGTTCTCGTTTCAATAGAACAATACCAAACTTGGATGTTATTTTTCTGTATCGAATCTCCTCCCAAAAAGATTTCGTAAAATCAATAAGGCGAAAAATGGACTGTAACGAATCCTTTAATCTTCTCCTGAACTCTGATTCTTTTCATTTGAGATAATTCACGCATGTGATCTTGTTGATGATATGTACTTCGTATGTAATTCTTTCTCAAGGCGTGACGTATTCATTTCCCTCTGCTGATTTTCATTTCCATTCAAGAACGAAAATATAATCAGTTCAGTTCAGGTGTGTCAAGTCAAATGTCCACATGAGGCTTGGGGAATAATCAGCATGACATGGAGATTTTCAATGCAAATGAGAATCGTTTTTTAAAAGTCGAAGCTTCACACTGCGTGTGAGAAACAGTTCCTGTTCCCAATGCAGCGCCTCAAGAAAGACAACGAGAGAGTGGAGTGGAAGATAAGGTTACTTCTGCAAATGCATAGAGGTTCTGAGGTCTCTCCAATTTTTAAAGCAATCCTTTCTCTTTGAATCTGATGAATGCATATATCAATTTCATTTCCCGTGTGTATGTACGTACGTACTTCTTCATTTTCATGAAGAAGATTTACGCCCCTTTGGAATGTCACTCTTTATTGCATTGCATTGTAATTTGTAATTGTAATATATTTTTTAGAAAGCACTCGTGCATCCACACCACCACCAGCATGATATGATGATGACGATGACTATGATTTTTAAGTCTAAAATATCTAGTCTAAAAACGAAAGAGGAGACAAAGTCATAAACATGTTGAACGTTAGAGGTTTCAAAAAAATGTTTAAGAGAAAACTTAGCCTCTAAAACGTTCGCTCTGCCTACTTAATGGTGTCGTGACCTTCAACTTTAGGCGAAAAGTTTTCTTTTCGTTCTTTACCCTCGCATTTAAAAGATGGGATTTTGTTTTTTTTGGTGCGAGTAACAGAATCTGAGATGAACTGAGAAGATGATAACCTGCTGAAATAGGAGATAAAATTTACAGCTAAAGCCAGAGCCTCAAGTACGTATCGCTTTTCAAATATTTCTTTCACGGCCAATTAGGAGAACTTTTTACCATAAATTCATCAAGGCATTTGCTTGAATCTTCAAGTTTGAAGTTTGACTTTCTTTTAGACCCCATCTAATTTCCCGTGGGCATGAAAGACCTCAAAGATATGTTTTTTAGCTTAGCTTTAATGAACCAAGCCTAAACCTAAATGAATATTATGAGCTCAAGCTCAGCTCATGTGTCGCACTAAACTGTTTTTTATGCGAGACAAACGGAAAACGTGACCAATAATTCAATTACTCAAGATCTCGCATTTAAAGCGCAAAATTTTTTCCCCTCACACCTTAACCTCACCGAAAGCTTCCCAAATGAGATCATACTTTGGCTCTCTGCTTTGCCTCTTTATTAACCTGGAGTGGGGACTCCAATAAAAACGTAGTAATCAAGGTAAATTTTTATGACAAGTCACGTTTCAAACTCCGTCAAATCATCGTAATCATCATCATCATGATCGCCGATTGCTAATATTGCTGGCTCAGCTCACAGCTTTGTTCACAATTACCCAACCCAATAACAATCATCCTAATACTAATACTAGGCATAAAAAGCTGTAAAAATCCCAATGCATATCATTAAACTAAATAATATGGTAATCAAAAACACCTCATCTTTCTTTTAGTGGAGCACCTCTCGAAAAATACATTCGCTCATTTTCGTTGCCTTACATTTCACTAACTTCATACATAAAAAATATGCTCCCTATGCTCCTATTGTTATTGCAAATAAATTCTTTCAAAAGATGGTTTTCCTTTCAGCTCACCTCACCTGCTGTTATTGCTTTATAATAAATTTAAATTTCGATAAGCAATAAAAATATAGGCTTACTCGCACTTAAAAGAACAGTGTAAAGCATAGAAATCACATTTAGATTCCAATTTGTATCTTGCTCGGCTAAAGGCTAAAAGTGTAGATCATCTTCATTTTGAGGTAAACCAAAAAGGCTCTCATTAGGAGGACTAAAAAATGCTTTTCCCAAGTTTAAAAAATAAAGCCTTACCAAGAGAAGTTTCACTCTTTCTACATGACTATTTTTTAGGAACATTCATGCTTTACACGCGTTATTCTCCTTTTCCATCATCTCATCATCATCAGGATCACACGAGCACTAGTACAGGTAAAACAAGAAGCATTACTAAATTCCATTGCATTGTTAAGGAAGATCTCTCTCAAAGAGCGTAAGTGAATGCACTCGACTCATTCCATCCCATCACATAATAGTGAAACACGGTTTTTTAAGCTCTCTCATTTCATCATCATCGGATCACCACAACACAACAAAAAATTACCTACATCATCTTACTTACCTTTTGTTTGTTTGAGTTTGAGCTCAAGTTTGAGCTTGAGCTCAGCTTCAGCTCCAGTAGTATAGCTGAAATGAACCTGACAATGAACTGAATAAAATATTTGAAGGAATATGCAATGCATAGCCACTTACCTGTTCAGCGGCTTATTACTTACCTTATGTACCTTTTTTCAATGCAAGAAGCCACATAAAAAGTTATGATACAGGTTATTTTTCCCTACACAATAATATTGGCCTTGCCTTACTTTACTTTTTACACATCGCATTTGTAGAGAATTTCAATTGTTGCTTCTTTATTTACTTCTCATGTTTTTAAGTATCATAATATAATATTATATTATGACCATGCATGATATGATGTGTATGATATTGAATGAAACGAAAATCCTTCGTGTTTGTTGCTGCATGATCATGATCACAGGAGAAGAGGGAGCACAAGAAGATGCAATGAAATGAATTTAATGCAGGAATGGACTTGGACTAACCATGCATGCTATTTTCCTTGTCTATCTTCACCTGCGCTTTTTTAAAAAATCTACTAAAATACATAATATACCTAGAGAACACAACAAACTTTTGAAAAATGATATTATATGAAGCTGCTATGCTAGTTGTAGTTACTGTGGCTGGTAAGTTTGGGAACTTTTTTTTGATATTATTATGCCACTGCTGAATTCTGTTCTCACCTGAAAATCCATCTATACCAGTTCTACTTGCTAGCATCCCTTGCATCATATCATATCCCAGTCCGAGTGCAGTGAAGTTAGCCAACTGGTGTTTGTTGTCTAAAGGAGGAAAAAATGTTTTCATGAAAAAAGTTTCATGATTATTCCGCCACTTTATACATATATTTTGGCTGATCAGGCTAGGCCTTTGTCTTGTCTGTCCATCCGTACTTAAGTTGACGAGTCGGTCCTACTAAATATCAAACCTACCCTAGACCACTACCGTTTTCCTGCTTTTGTCAAAAAAAATATACTTGAACAGCTCTTGGCCTTTATTCAATAAAACTTCTCAGGATACGGATACAGCTACTTGTATCGAATTCTACTCGATCTATCCCCTTTGGTGTTTTTATGAACACCAGAACTCCTATCTACAAAATTTTTATAACATAATTAAAGCAACTAAAACTGAACGTGTATAACGAAGTTGGAAGTGGACTGCGCCAGGATTTCCCCTCTGGCGACAGTGATGTGATAATAGTGCAGGACCAAAAATATTGGATTCAGTGTTCATGTTCAGTAACGCAGTCCGTAGTCCATGTTTACCTGTGCGGTAATATTGTCGCAGGAGGAAGGAGAACGGAGAACATATTTACAACCTACCTACTACAACATACATAATGTACATGAGCAGCAGTTTGCAATATCCAATATTGTATTTCGAGGTTTAACCGAACTCACGCATGCATGTAACGTGCTTTACCTTCTTACCTGCAAAAGTGTTTTGTCTTCTGAGGAATTTTTTTTTTCATTCACAAATACAAAGCTCATTTTCGTCCCTCTGGGTTTTCTGACAATGACATACCTGTCCTGTCTGTCCTGAAACCTGAATTCGTGTAGAGCTCTCCTCTCTCGGAGTCGTTTTTGTATGCCTACTATCTACCTGTCAACGGCTTCTTGCCGTGCAGTTCTCCTCTTTTGTTTGGTTGGTTGACAGCCACATAGCCCAGGAAGACGAAGAAGAACATCGCAGATATTATAATCATTTTCATACGGCACTTGGGGAGAAAAAAATATTTTCTCTCCTTTACAGGATTTTTTTGCATGCTCGAATGAGCACACGCATTGACTGTGCTTGTGCTTGTACTGTGGAGGAAAGGAGGATGAAGAAGGAGCATCTCTCTATAAAAGTGTTATTAATTGCTGTTTATTAATGTCCTCTTACCTGTCTCCTCACTCGAGACTTTACATAGGTGATGTTATCTGAATTTGAAGAAGAACGCTTTTCACAGATAAAAAGTCAGTGATACAAGAGTAAAAGCAGCAGGAGCTTCAAGTCTGTCTTTAATCGTGTGAAGGTGTGTTGCATTGATGTTGTTGTGTTAAATGTTTGGCATTTTCTTATGTCGTGTCAATTAAATTATTATAGTTTGACATATTTACTGAAAAAAAACTTTTTAAAAAACATCTGTAGTTTTTGAAAACTCAGCAGCAAGCAACGTTCTACATTGCGTTCGCTTGTGGTCGATTTGACAGTTCGTTTGGCTTGGTGCGGTGGTTGGTTGGTTGGTTCGTTGTCGTTGGTGCAGATGGTCTTGTCATGCCACCTTATTCCGTGTAATTTTCTAAATTGAATTATATCATTTGATTGAACAAGGGAATTTTTTTACGCACAAAAACCTTGATCGATCACGAGGAGACAATGTGAAATTTGTTGGATTCTTTTTTTGTGTGATGAACTCGATAAATAAAAGTTTGCATGAACCGAACTAGAGGCTAGAGAAATGGATAGATAGATCAATTTAAATGATAACAATTGTGTGGTTTTAAAACTTAAAACATCTGTGGAAAACAACTATAAATATTGTGTGCAGATTTGAAATTGAATGTTTGCATTGAGTCATTCCAAAATAGACAGACATATTTATGTAGTTGCGTAAAATTTTGAATTAGTTATGTTTTCATTTCGATGCGTATGAAAAATTTATCCATTCATGCTTGGTCACATCTGTATTCAGTTCCGTATCTGTATTCACATCCGAAAACATTTTCATTGAAATAAATACATACATACAGTCCTGTTGACAAAAGAAGTGAAATATCATTCGTTTCATGTGTGATCTGATCTGATCTTGTTTCAAGTTCAAACGCGGAAAAGTACATACAATAGTTTGAGTACAGATGAACAAGGTGAAAATTATTGTTCAAAGTTTGTGTACATTACAGTGATACAACGAAAACAAGTCAGGGCTACAAAAGTTCTAGAGCATTTTTAAAGTGAGACAGAGAGAGAGACACACAATATTTTATCGCTGATTTTCACTAACTACAATGTATGTGCTAGCATTTTCTCGATTCGCATGAACATGACATGCTGGTAGAATTACTATAAACCAAAAACCACAAACTTATTTCCTCATTCCTTTCTACCGGGAGGGAAAAACAAGAGATCAACGGGAATCCCACTGTTACGAAGCAGGTATTTTTCTCATTTTGAAAATACTTAATTTTTTNGGGAAAAGCAAGAGATCAACGGGAATCCCACTGTTACGAAGCAGGTATTTTTCTCATTTTGAAAATACTTAATTTTTTAAGAGGATCAGGAATTCGTTATTTGAAAACAAGCCGAGATAGGTAATATGTATTTTGAAAACTACGCGATGATTTTGGCTTACTTCTTTTTGACATAACACAATGCTTTTCTTTAGGAAAGAATTAAATAAGTATGACGCCGCTTATTGATTTTCGCCATATAACATATGATATCACGGAATAGATTTTATGACAGCGGATTCCCAAATTTTAAAGCATAAATATTCCATACTTTATAGGTAAACCAACGAAGAACTAAGTCCAGCTATAAGTAAATATGGTGGTGGTGATGATGATGACATTTTCATTATCACACCCCAAGCGAAGATAAAGCCATTTCATCATTTGACCTCTAATGAAAGCCACTGAAATTGTTCTCATCGACACCTCTGTCCGATGAGAACCGAGCTCGACACATTCACATCAAACCTAATTATGTATGTATCTAACAATCTTCTGTAATCTCTCTTTTTATGCTGATGTTTCGCTGTTGTAAAAAAACAGTAAAACTCGTCTCTCTAATTTTATGGAATTTTTATAGTAATTTGTTAAAACGCTACAATTGTTGCGATAATCATCAAGGACTTTTATGTTTGCTTAAATCGTTTCATGTAAGGCATAGCATTGACTTGGCTTGGGACTTTCATTGCATATTGCGAAGCTGAAGGAAGGTTCATGCTCATACAATGTATTCCTCACGTCGTAGCCTAGGCTTAGCAATTTCTTGTGGCGCTGACTTATGACCGCAGAAAAACATGATGTCTCATTATGCTTAAATTATAAGCTCTGCTTAAATATTCATACCTAATCTACATGCTAAAAGTTGGAATTTACAAGCAACTAGCAGCCGGTGAAACTTAAGGATAGAAATACGCCTCAATCCTAAATTCTCCCACGGTTCTCCCATCAAACCAACATCATAAAAAACATTTTTTTACAAGTCATACTATATTTTTTACAATTAAGTCATTGCATTCAGTTGCAATATGTATGTATTCCCTCCTCGTCCCCACTCGACTCCAAAGGAACTAACATTGTCAGGCGTTGTTGACGCTGATAATAACAATGCAACGCTGACGCTGCGCTGCCTTCAAAAAAATGAAAGAAACATGCACGAACATTCGAACATAGCACGAAACAATCATTTTTTTTAGAATCAAAGTCCCCTTGTCAAAGTCATGATAATACTTACCTACAATACGCGCTTGGCTTGGTTTGATCGCTGTTGTCGTTGTCGTGTCGCGTCTCAACAATTGCAATTTTTTTCTCTACTTTCGCGCAGTAGTATGTAGTAGTCCTCAGTGTTCAATGAAGAATGAATGCTATTATTACCACTTTATTTTTTAAAATGAAAAGCCCTCATTATATACACCTTGCTACTCTATAATAATCCCCGTGATTTTTCCGTTGAGTTATGCTTATGGCATGGCATCAGAAAGCTCTGATTGTGAATTGTGGATATCACATATCGGATATCTATATCCTTCATGTAAATGTGAAATCCGTAGTAGACACTCGTCCAAGTAGGTAGGTAATAGGTAATAATAATACTCATTGTTTACTATCACCATCACCGCATAAAAATAACTCGCATTTATGTATTCCGTTTTTTTTAAAAAACGGTCAACCGTCCTCCTATCATAAAAGAGTGAGTTGACGATAACTTGGTTGGATATGGGCACAGGTAAATGCCAGTCTATTCTGCTCCCAAGTCAATTGCCTCACGTTTTATTAAAATAAGGATGCATGATAGATATTTTTACTTCACGACATAGAAGGCACAAGGAGGAGAATAAAATTCAATTCCTCATTCATTTCATTTCCTAGTTTAGTCTTTGACGTTTCATTGTTGAAAAAATATATCTCCCCTTCAATTCCCATCACTTGTGTTTCAGTCCACTATTCGAACAATACACCTTCTCAGTCTCAGTACGTCATGTGCAATCGCTTCCTTCAGAAGGGGGAAAAATCCGCAGAAAACTATTTTTTATTTAGAAATTTAATTTTTTCAAAAAATTAAAATCGTGACCATAAACATTTTTTATTCAATCCAAATCCAAGCAGCGTACCTAATTGTAAATCCTACTTTCTTTTTGGAAAAAATAATTTTCATTCTTTTCAAGGTTATTTTTCTGACGAGAGAACTAAAGTAATAAATTGAAATTATGTACACCCTCGTGAGAACAACAAAAGTGACGAAGAGAATCGAAGTGTTTTCACCCACGAGAGATGGGAATGATCCGATCCGAGAAAATCGGGCACCCAATTTTCACGAATTTTCCTGTGGTGGTGGTGATAACATAAGCAGTGATAATGGGATAAGTGGTAGTGGTAGCAGCAGCAGAAGCAGTGGTCTTCTTCGTAGGCAATTTCATAGTAGTAATGGAAGTGGAATTACAACTCCCACCGTTCAGAGGAGCAATAGCAGCCCCACGAAACCTATTGGTCTTGGTCGTAGGAGATCTTCTTGTAGTGGGAGTAGGGATAGCACATACAGCAGTGGTAATAATAGCAGCGGTAGCAAATATAGCGATGCTAATAATGCTAGTGGCACCACCACCAAAAGATTTTATAAGGAGCGTTGTTACTTCGATGATGATTACCTCATTACGTATAGTAGCAGCAGTAGTTCTGCCAGGCAGCAGACTGTGACTGAACGAAATGAGGAGGGTGGAAATACAAATACTCATGATTTTACTAGCGGCAGGTAAGAACTCATTTGCAGATTTACGTATTTACTTAAAATTTGAAAATTTTTTTAGTCGAGTCTGCTGGTCTGAGAGTACCAAAAATATAATAAAAGATAATTAGACAGAAAATGGCTACACGTTTTACTTATCACCTTTCCTAAATCTTGACTATATCATGGTCAGTGTCTTACATTTTTACATTTTACTGAATTTGAGAATTAAACTTTTTTTCCTAGATTCTGAAAAAATGAGGCAGAAATTGATTCAATGCCATTTCATAAGAGATGGAATATTACAGCAGATGCATATCCCTAAATATTCATTATCTCAAGTAGATATGAAATCACAGAAAAAAATTCATAATGAACTTAAATAAACAAAAAAGTTCATGTGGAAGGTGCTTTGGGAGGAGATGCAGTTTTTTATCGATGGCCTTTAAAAAATGCAGACGTAATGAAATACGTACTATATTATTATTATTACGTAGCAGTTTTGATTCAACCGTAGTTTAAAGATTATGGAGATTACCAGAATTCTGCAAATGAAGAAAAAATTGGCTTGTTGCAGATGTGGTGTAAGTTCAACTGGAACGCATTCGTTTTTGGACCACACTTGCGCGAATTCATGATTTTCTCAGGCATATTTGCTTTTGGCCTACAACGCACTATTTCAAATTGTTCGCTTCATCTATACCTACTTGGCTACAAAATCCGTTTCTCCTCATAAAGCTGCATATCAGCGTAGCCGGCAGCGTTCTGTCCCAGCTTATTCCTTTTGCCAGGAACGAAAATACAACTTTTGATTTGACATTTTTGCACTTAATTTAGTTATTCATGATGCACTTAAACTCATTTGAAAACAATCCTGTGATTCCAA
>JAHZNI010000749.1:0-10418 GCA_027744415.1 Seira ritae
AAGGTGGGAAAATGGTAAATGGAATGAAAAATGAGATCCGTGAGAGTAGTGCGGACTATATTATTCATTTAAATACGTCAATTGAGAAAATTAGGGTGTGTAAGCAAAAGACTTTCTATTTTTGTGAAAACAGAACAGAACAGTGAGCGAGAGGAGAAGAAGAAGATGTTAAAGGTTTGAATAGGAAATGACTTATGCGATGCGCTAAAAGGCAATGTTTTTGTGGATTGAACGAATGTGCAGAAGATTAAAGCCACTGACTGAGTGAGTGAGTGACTGACTGACTGACTTGAGCTCATCTGAAAGGGAAAAAAGCTCAAGTTGTAAAGCCTCTAAAAAACCTCCGATTCCTGAAAAATATATATATGTATGTATGTGTGCATACATGAGCTTAACAGTATATGTAGTGGCTTCCTTTTGCCTTCTCTCATTTCGATTGATGGCTTAGGTCAAGTATGAACTAATAAATTTGCGGAGAGTCATAGTCATGCCAAGCAAGCAAGCAAGCAGCGACGGAAGACAAAAAGAAATGGGCTCAAAGGAGACGACCAAGATGAAAGAAACACAGGAAGTAATATATTTTAAAAGTATAATGCCTTTAAGCTCAATGATGATTCCGTGAAATCCAATCCTTCCTATGTGTATACCCACTCCCTTCTATTCAGGCAGAATTACTACTTGGTGATTCTTTCTCGTGAAGGTAATCAGGCTTTATGGAGGGATCCTTTGTTTCATCTGAAATGCAGGTATACATATATAGTATAGCATAGCAAGTAGGGATAGATGGATGCATGGAGGCAGGCATGGCAAGCTTCCTTTGATGAAAAGTGCTTGCATAAATATATCCCAAGGATGAATTACACCAATTTATCTTTGTAAAATGGAAATATGCACGTATCATTTCCAGATTGCTTTTTCCACTCCTCTCTCGCTCTCTCTCCAAACTGAACTCAACCAGCTTGAATTATTTGAATTGATGATGACTTGGTAATTTTAACTATGTGCTATATATGAATGTGTGCATATTGTTCCACTCAAAAAATATACGAATGTACATATACTGTACATGCATGTACTTGTTGTGACTGACTTCAGACTTCACATTAATTTTGGAACGAGGAGCGTTTTTTATTTACCGGAAGAAGCCCCATTTCACTCAATCAATATTTGTTTTCCCTTGTATAAAATCGCTTTGCATGGTACACTGGTCAATTTGACAATTGGAAATTGTGTGTGTGTGCACCAAAATAAAACATTTGCTTCGCTGTCCAATTTCTGCTTCGAACAAAAAAATAAATAATAATGCTTTACTGTAGTAGAACAGTCAGTGCTGTCTTTTTCTCGTTTAATCCTATTTCTGTTGGCAGCCAGACCGCATAACGATCAGAAGTAATTTAAGCAATGTCATCGTGCAATGGAAATGGGGGATTAACCTAATTTGACGGAGTCAAAGAGAAAAACAAGCATGGAATGATTTTCCCTCATCTTACAGGAGAAATTACCGTGACTGAATGACTGACTGACTAGCAAAGCATAAACCAGTGCTTTCACGAAAACGGAGATGATCTGCTCTGTACGATGTCCTCGTTTAGCTTCTTTTAACCCCCGAATAAACGATATTAATAATGGGGATGACTACAAGAGAAAATGTAATTTTGTTGAAAAAGCAATATCCTGTGCTGGAGGAAAAGTCGTCCATTGGAAAAAGTCATATAATCGGAGAAAGATGAGTGTGGTACACGTTTCAAGTATTTCCTGCTTTTTACACTCGCTTTTTCTCTCTCCCTCTCTCTCTTTCTGATCAACAAAGAACGGAAGACTGAAGAAAAAAACTTTTCAACTTTCCTCCTCTGGAATGCTGCTACTGATGCTGCTGCTTAGCAAAAAATTTTCTTTTTAGAGATTCTCTCTCCCTCTCTCTCTTTCTGATCAACAAAGAACGGAAGACTGAAGAAAAAAACTTTTCAACTTTCCTCCTCTGGAATGCTGCTACTGATGCTGCTGCTTAGCAAAAAAATTTTCTTTTTAGAGAAAATAGAGGACAACCACCATATACTCCAAGTACCACCATTGCATCGCATCGCATCGTCATCACAAAAATTTTACACAACAATTTTGACGTCGAACTCGAAGACGATAATAGGATGGAGGGACTAAGGCTCACACGACAACAGGCCTACTACAGCGCAGGGGAAAATAAGACGGATGAAAGCATGGCATCATCACAATCATCATCCTTTATAAAGCTACCAGTAGCAGCATAACATTATTACAACTTTTTTTCTTCTCCAAGCCCCTAGGACCAGGACCTGAGTCAGAGCAGCAGAAGTAGGGAAAAAGTCTAACAAGACTGACAGCTAAACATCCCGTATTGTTTTTAATGCATTAGAGTAGAAAAGGGAGAGAGAGAGAGATGAGCGATGTGATAGCATTTTCCCTGGTAATGATGATGACTCCACGGTGAAGAGAGTTAGTCGAACGAATAAGGCATATCATATGCATTACAACTACAACTAGATACTGAGGTACTGAACAGTCTAAAAATAAGTTGATGATCATGATGATGGCGATCCTGATATATAATGGTTTATACCATATACATATAAACAAATAACATTATGATTTTTCCAGAGAAAGGAAATTGGATAGAAACATTCGCAGAATAATTCTTGCTTTCTTCTTTTTGTCTGGAATCACTGGGACTGTGAGAGACTCCAAACACATTAGATATTTACAGCTTGGAGAGTTAGCTACGTAGCTCAACCGAAAAATATATATTATATTTGTTATATTATGAGAGTATATATTTTTTCTTTTTTAGAAAATGAGACTAACAGGATTTCGGTTGTGTTTCTGCTACTGCTGCTGCTACAACTACAACCCCTACTGAAAATGTATTGAGCATTTCACAGTCTCTGTTCGTATTATTAATGTAGATTTTTTTCCACGATTCCTCATTTTCTCCGGGTAGAAATATCTAACTAGTGACGAAGTAGAAAATGGCACCTTCTACCCAATCCCATCCCTTCATAGAAAAAAAAAGGTTTTATGAGGATGAAGAAGGTGATGGTAAATTTTCCTTTTTTACCTATTCACTATTTAACTGAGCATGTTTTATGCATTTCATTGGGGAGGAAAGGAGAAGAAGCCAGAAAAGTTTAGTCAAAAATTCGATCCCTTTTGTCTTTCTCCTCCTGATGTCATCATCTCAACCCAGACGTTACCTTCTTATTCAGAGAATACAATCATAATCAAAACAATGCCTTCGTGTATATACATATATGCATATGCATGCATATTATTATTTTTTCCTCTTTGGGTTCGTTTTCGTGATTTATAAATCTAAGTCAGTTCCCTCAACTCAACAAAATATTATGGATTAGTTGATGGCCCGAACCAAGCCAAAGCCTAGTCAAACCAGGTTGGGATGGGAATTTTTTTCAGTTCTAGGACTTCGACTTGACTGAACTGAAAAAAAGTAAGTTCTTTTTTTTATAAAAAAAACTTCTCTATTATAAAGAATAAAAATTCATAGGTTGGAATCACTAAAAATATATAAAAAAGGGATTGAGCGTGCTCCAGCGTGGAACTAACTAGGCACAGGTTTGTTTCGAAAGTAGAACAAAAACATATACATAAGTGTAGCTAACAAACCAAAAAAAAAGCATAAGGAGCAGAAGAGAAGAGAGCATTTGTGAATGACTATAAAACATGAAATGGTTGACAATAAAAAACCTGAGCATTTTTTCCTCGTGTGGAAATTTTTTTTTCTTGGTAGAGTGGCAGTAGTAGTTTTTATGTCAATGTTTATGTTTCGTGATGATGATGTTGGCAATATTTTATAAAGTTTTTTTTGAATGCAAGGGAATAATAATAAAAATATGCAGATTCGATTGAAGTAATTAAGGCAGCGTCGCGTCTTACTCATATTGTGTATATTGTGGACCTCAGAATGTAATGATTAAAAAGTCAAGTGCTGCTTCTTCGATTTAATTAAGTATGTATTGAATTCAAGAAGCTGAAATTGCCAAGAGCTCTACAGAATCATAAATAATATTTTTTTGGTGAAATCACTGCAACATATTTTCTCATTTTTATGCTGTGGATCGTACTACATAGTATAGACCATGTGAATTTCAGCTTTCTCAGAATTGACGTTGTTGTTTTGACTAAAATAAATCTTTATTGACCCACAGAACGCTTGCATTAGTGTTGTAGTAGCTATACCTAAAGTGCAGTTCTAAAAATATATATATTTACTTTATCAATGTTCACACGCAAATCTATACGTTTTCCTAGTAAAGCCTTCCATTTATGGAGAAAGCGACGACAGTAAAAAAATTTTGTTGACATTTTTTTGTTCGTCTGGAAAAAGTTACTTAAAAGTTGAGAGATAGATAGTAGTACTAGTACTATGCATGAAGCATTTGAGCCTTTGAAAAAAATATTTTTGGGGGATAGAGAGAGGAGGAGGGGGAAGGAAGAGTGCATGAGGAGAGGAAGAAAGATGAACGAGAGAAAAGTGACAAGAGAATCCTGGTGAGTGAGAAATGGAGGGAAAATAAAAAGGATTTACTTGGCTTGTGCACATCCACTAATACATTGGCACACACAATATCATCATCGCTATCACATCACATACACACATACACATACTCACTACTCACACAACAAGTTTTTTTCCTCTTCTTCCCATCAGTCTTTTATTCTTCGGATATTTATGCATGTACAATAGTAAATAATACTACAGCCATATAATAATATAAACTTTTTTTGGAAGGAACAAGTCCTCACGCTCCATAAAAATAAAGAAAACACACGTTTTGTTATACAAAAAGCGAGAGGAAAAACCTTATTTGTTGGGAAGGAGCACTGTAATATGTATCACTCCGCCAGAGAGATTTCATAACAGACAGCCTGGCTCCCTTGCAAGGAAGAATTGCGAGAAAGGGAAGACATTTAAGACATGCATGCAGCAGAAGCAGCAGCATGCATGCACGAGGCAAAAATAAAAAGAACCTGATCGACATGTTCTATTTCATCCGGTCAATTCAGAAAAAAAATAGGAGAAGAAAGAAAAGTTATTTCGCTAAATTTTGTCTATATATTTTTATCGGGATTAGCGTACCACGTACGTACGTACATATGTACGTACGACGACGTACTGCTTTCCTCCTCTTTTCAGATTTTGCAAGGATTAGAATTACTGCACGGGGGAAGGACGACATGAAAGGTAAAAGTGATATTGAAAATGCCAAGCCGCCCACACTAAAACGCGAGAGAAATGAATCATGTGCATGCATATGTATGTGTACGAGTATTACGTCCTTGAAGTTTGTTCCACCTGATTAGTTTTCATTGATCTATTTAAATTTTCTTTTCTAAAGAAGAAAAGGTAAAAGGGAACACTGCTGTTTTTTTTCTAAGGGAGGAATAAGTAAGTGGGGAGGAGGAGGAGGGAGAGAATCACGAGAGCGTTTATGGAAGCGGTACTTTGGAAAATGTAATTTTCGAAATCTGTCTGATAATAAAAGTACAGATTTATGGGGATAGGGAAGGGAAACAACTTTCAATTAGGAGAGAATCACGAGAGCGTTTATGGAAGCGGTACTTTGGAAAATGTAATTTTCGAAATCTGTCTGATAATAAAAGTACAGATTTATGGGGATAGGGAAGGCAAACAACTTTCAATTTCAGACAAAGCTACACGCACACACAGAGCTATTGTACAGCTCACCCGAGCCTACTTTCTCCTCCTAGCTTCGTTTCTCCTTATCTAACTCAAGATAGATATTTTTTTCCCTACCTGTGCACTACGTGCCTCAACCAGGTACAAGACTATTTTTTTAAAAAAAAGTTGTGAACTTTCTTCTTCTTCTTCCTCGTCTTCCTCCTTTCTCCACTATATTTTTTCTCGGGAAAAGGAAAGAATAGATTCTGTTTCATAAGAAGATGAGAGGTGAAAGACCCAGGCGGACATGCACAGTTACAATGCTAAACTTTCTGATTCTCCTAGTGCTTTTGCAGAATATATATAGGTTTTATTTAAAAGATGTGCGATGCTGATGTTTCTCTTGCACTACTACTTCAGGGCAAAGCTAAGCGAATAATATGAATGAAAGAAAAATAGATGCAAAGGTAAGCCCGGTCGAATAAGTATGTATAATTTACTAGAGAAAAAGAGACTCATGCTAAGAGAATCTGCCAACTTTCCCACACATTCACAGCGAGAAAAAGCTTTCTCTGTTTCTATCGGCAGGGAGAATAAGGAGAAATGGCTCTTAAGCATTATGCCCGCTGCTGTTGTGTTGCTTTTGCTTTGCTACATCTGCCTAAAGACGACGACGATGATGATGATGATGATTCCTTATGTTCAGCTATGAAATGAATGGGAAGTATTTGCTAGAAAAAAAGGAAAGGAAAAGAGTCATCTCATCATCTTATCTAACCAAAACTGATCTGAGTGAGTAAGCTGAACTAACAAAAAACATACATACTTACTTGCATTATGCCTACTCCTTTCTACTTCTTAATACTCCTTCCTTACCTTCAAAATAGAAAGCTGGAGAAAGTCTTGGAGAGAGAGAGGGAGAATAAGTTTATAAAAAAGCCTATTTTGTACCCTTTTTAAGAAAAAAAAAATCTACTTTTCTTTACTGTTATTCTTCACAATAATATCTGTATCGTGCAAGTGCGAGCAGTGGTGGTGGTGGTGAGTGGTGATGGTGATGATGACGACGATGGCGATGGTACTGTGTGGTGATAGTGAAGCCAATATAAATATAAAAATAGCATATTTTCATTTTTCCTCTCTCCGGTATACTCCTTCTTTCTACAACAGCGATGAAAAAGCATAATAACAAAACATCGGTAACGTCAGCACAACCGCCACAACAGCCACTCGCTCACGTTCTCATCTTTTCTTGCCTCAGAGCAAACATCCAAAAGTAAAAAAAGGCTTAGAGTTTTTTTAGTAGTGGCCGTTGTCGTTCCGTCTTCTTCTCTCCACACACAATTCGTGTGTGAGAATAAGAAAATAAGAAAGAAAAAAGGATATTAGTTTTTTTTGTATATTGTTGTAGTGGTGCATAGTAGGCAAGAATAGAAGGATGTGGAATGAAATGAATGCATTGGAAAAAAATATAAAGATAAGGAGTGAGGGAGAGAAAGAAGGGGGATGAGGAGAATATGAGAACTCGAGATGAGAACGATGTGAAAACGGGTTCAAGTTTGCATTGCAAATTTTTTTCCTTTCCCACTCTGTTTTCGAATATAAAAAATTATTGTTCTCGTTCTCCACTATTATTATGATGTGTTGGATTTGTAACTCGGAGAGAGAGAGAGAGCTTCAAACTTCAAAGTATTTTGCTGATTCCGCCTCGGAGTTAAGCTGAGGAGTTATTTAGTAGGGATGGGGAGTTCGTGTTGATGGTTTATCTCTGGTGCAGTGAGTGGGAAGGGGATCTCGCGAAAATTATAATAAAAACGCAATCATAATAATAATGTACAAGTAATAGGAGCATGGCTAAGCAAGTTTTTCCTTGTCTTTCCTTGTCAAGGGCTCATTCTTGAGACTTGGCTTTGGGTATGTATGCTTGTGTGGACTGCATAAAAAAGGAAGAGAAAGAGATGCTCTTCTGTCTACACGATGAAATTCCTGATTGCAAAATTTTTTTCCAGAGAAATGGAGGAAAAAAATTTTCTGGAGCTCCTTGGAAAATTGATGTCAAATGATTGTTGTTCTACATAAAAATTGGGAACAGATATAGATAGACAGACAGACGGTTTGGCACATGCAAATTGGAATTTCATTTGCGTGATTCGAATGTTAAAAGCTGCTCTCTATCCCCATAAGAATGTGCAGTAGCAGTATTGAATGATCATTAAAAGTGATGCTGTTGAAAGTATTATGCCGAACATGAAAAATGGATAGTTTTATCTGGAGGAAAATGAAATGATGATTTATGACATTCTTTCCTTGTAATTTTGAACGTCTACACAGAGGAGCAGCGGATGAAGTGGAACATGCAGCAGACACATTGGCAACGCTCTGCTCTGCCTGCCTAGCCAAAGCCGACCGGCTTCTCAATCTCACTTGTGAGATGAGATGACTCTATGTGGCTTTGCGAATTCATTTTTGGCAGAATAAGAACAAAAATAATCCGGAGACTTTATATGGAATACAATCCGACCCCTAACGGGAATCTCCTAAAGCTTCAGAGCAAAAGTCCGGATGAAAGCTAAAGAGGGTAGGAAGTGGTGAAAGTTGCTACTTACAGGAAGCGCACCGTTCCCTGCCTGTCTTTTGGAGCGTGCCAGACCAAAGTCATTTCTTCCTTCTCGTGACTCTCCGAATGAGTTGTTGCGGCACATTCAGCTAAAAAACAGAAAAAGAAATAATGTTAGGGAGAACATAAGGAATAAAAAACACTGAAAAAAATATGTCGAGGCTGTCTTGATAAGAAGCCAAAAAGCACTCACGGTGTGAGACGGAGAATGAAGTAGGCTCAAACGTGCCGACCCATCGACCTCGCTCGTCGCTTGCTTGAACGAAAAATCCTTTGAAATACGTTCCTGGTTTACCGGCAATTCGAACTGAAAGAAGGAAAGAGAGAAAAAAATAAAATAAAAGTTCAAAGCTAATTTCAAAACCATGTACTGTATACTACATACAACTGCTTTTCCCAATCGCTTTGTTCAACCACCCGTTCTGATTTATTTAAGTTGCTTGTTCACAGGAACTCATCATTTTATACGTCGAACCGATCAAAGTCGGTAATGGTAATAGTCTTTTTAATGATTTCCTTTGTAGTCAGAGGATCTACAGTTTTCGGTCACTTCCTCCTTCTCTCCCTCTCGATATCATTTTTTAGCGTGTCGTTTAGGTACTATTTGAGTGAAGTTCGATCCAAAAGCTTTGATTCGCTTTTATTGTCTTTTCAGCAATCTCCTGTAATTATCCCAAGTGTTACGTTATGATCATTCGAACTCGAACTGGTTAAATAAGCTGTGATTGTAATTTGCTGGACTGACATCGCTTTCGGCATTTTATTAAGCGTTTAGCAACGAATTAACACGACACGTTCCACTGAAGAAGGGAACGCCTAAACTTTGGAGACAAAAATTGAAGGCAACATGCAATCAGGACAGGACAAGGACCATGCAGAGATTTTACGCATGGTGGTATTATTATCCAATTATCTATAGTAAGCCATATGAGACGAGACGACGATGATGCTTTTTTTTATAACAAAGTTATCATACGCTCGATCTTCATTTACAAAACGCCCAGCCAGCCCAGTAGCAAAAAGGCTATTAAATACATTGCCATTCGCAAGATAAAAAGTTTGAACTTTATTCATGGACCAGAGGACTGCAACAGCAGTTCTTGAAGAGGGGAAGTAAAGTGGTGTGCACTTCTGGCGAGTCTGTAGTTCTAGTCCTACATACATGGTCCTGCTAAGCATAGACCAAGCCTGTGGAGACCGGGAAAATGAAGAGAGAACATTCTTGTAAACAGGTCACTTGAATGGGGTAGAGAATTGGGTAGGAGGATCTTTTCCGTTACATGACAGTAAGTATTATTATGGGAATAATTTTTTTTTGCGGAGTGGGGGCATTCTGAGGTGCTTACTTTCAACGAGGAAGAATGAAAGAAGTTGGACAAGAGTTAAGATCGTGTATTCTGCAGCACCTTTTATGTACATGTATTTATGTATGTACATGCAATGTACACCACAAAAGCTAGCTCGTTTAGATGATATTCTTTCTTGTGTCTTTTGCGTAGAAACGAGATGTCCTTGTTAATGGTCTACTGGACAGATTTATGTGATTATTTCGAGAAGGCTTTGGAAAATTGAGTTATTCCTAGCAATTTTCTCTTGCACATTGCCATTTATGGTTTAGAAATTAAGGATAAAATTAAGTTTACAAAATTGCATTCTTATGGTAAAGAATAGCAATAATATTTAATAAATTACTTCGTAATTTCTTTAAACATTTTAGGAGACGTGATAATTGAGACAATGAATAATTTTTTACAAGTTCCCTTCTGTAAGGTGGTTACTGTGTTGGTGAGTGTTTAGTTTTTACGAAATAAAATGATTCCGAAATTTGCACAAGTAGTTCGAATTAGAACTGGCAGAGTATGCACTACTTTATCTTCTCGCCAAATTTTTAAAGCAGTTTAAGCGAATAAGTTAGAAAATCCTGCGAATTAAACACGAGTAATGACATTTTTATAGATACGTTCAAAAATGAACGGGAGCATTTGGGTTCAAAGCAGAAATGCAAATAAAATCAGCGCTCAAATTGCATCTTCAGCTTTTCCACATAAATCTATAGTCCTAAGACCTAAGAGATGCAACAGCCTAAACATACTTACTTATGACAAAATCTTTTCTTCTAGTTCCAAGAAA
>JAHZNI010000750.1:0-15165 GCA_027744415.1 Seira ritae
AATCATATCGAAAGTGTTTCGTAATCTTTGGCGGAGATTTAGATTTTCTTTAGGATTTTTTTGTACTATTTTGTTAAAGAGTAATTTTGGTTGCAAAAACAAAACATCTTGTTGCGTTACATTGTTGCTTCGTTTGCTGGGCTTGAGGGAGTCCTGGGAAGATCAGATCCTAGCACAAGAAGAAAACAATGGACATGTTGAAATGAACCATTTAATTGTTTAAGTTCAAAGGGGAGCGTGCCACTATTTTTCAGGTCTTTGCAAAAGTTCATAAGTCAAGACATCGTGAAATTATTTTTTGCTTGTTCATGCACATTTCACACGCAAAAAGTTGCGTAGGCTGATATAGCATGGCATGGCTATAATATAATATTATCTTATCCAAATGCATTTCCTATTTTATGATGAATGTGTAGGAAAAAATAGATGTTTGCCAATCTAAATTCTGGGGTAATGTACGCATAATATTTTTTATATTCGCTCTAAATTTTGTACTTGTCGCATCGCGTGTGAGATTGCTATTTTCCGAAGCATAAATGGTTATTATTATTAGGAGTCCACTTTATTCAGTCACAAGTTTACTTCAAAATTATTACAACAGAGATGCATCTCACAAAGTGAGCTTTTCAGCACTCCAAGAACTGTAGCGAAGATTAAGTTCAAACTTGATTACATGATACATAAAACGATAAAATAAAATCACTAAATGTCATTTAACAATAAGCTTAAAATCAGTAAAAAAAAAAATGACAATAACATTAAAACTTTTCTCTATACAATTTACGTAGTTTGCATTTAAAAACTCGAATTGATTTAGCATGTTTTAATTCATGTGGCAGGGCATTCCATAGTCGTGTTGCTTTACATTGAAAAAGATTAGCCCCTGCGTTGGACTTTGGACGATAATTCACACACACGTTGCCCTTCCTCCTTAGGGAGGATGACATCACAAAATAATTGGGAAATACCTCCTCGTTATACATTCTAACCAATTTATACATTAAACACAAAATCTTAAACTCAGTCAAATCCTTAACTAGTAACCAGTTCAATTCTTTGTAGAGCCTGTCACGAACAGGATCACATTTTCTAACCATCAAAACCATTCTAGCGAGAGCACGTATAATTTTATCAATTTGTTTTAACTGATCCATATTTGCACTACCATAAATGATTAACATGTAACTCATAATAGAAAATATAAATGCCTGACACAGGATTGTCATTTGATTACGATCTAAGTATTGTCGTAGTGTGTACAAAGCACGTAATCTACAGCAAGACGATCTAACAACTTTATTAATATGATCCTTAAACGACATGGTTCTATCTAGTACGAATCCTAGACATTTTAAGTTTTCACTCGTAGCAACCTCTACATTATCGACACTAATGACAAATTCATCTAAACATGATTTTTTCCTAGCAGAACTCATCGCCAGCATTTTTGTCTTGTCAGTGTTCAATACTAAATCGTTTGTCTGAAAATAATCACATATTGCTTCCATGTCACAATTCACCTTTTCTTTTAGAATTTCAATATCTCTAAGGTGGCCACAAAAGACAAAGGTGGAATCATCAACAAACATTACAGTGAGCCCATGGGACACCACATCAGGGAGGTCATTCAAAAATAGAGCAAACAAAATTACTCCTAAAATTGTTCCGGCTGGGCAACCAATCAACGTTTGCTTCACATCCGAGTGATTCCCATTAGCATCTACAAATTGGAAACGGTTATTCAAATAATCATAAAGCCATGTAACAGATATTTTATACTTAGTGAGAAGCTTCAGTAATAATTTTTGACGATTTATTGAATCAAAGGCTTTGCACAGATCCACAGTAACCACAATTGCAATTCCACCCATATCTATTGCTTTATTAACTATGTCTGTTATTCTCACCATTGCCATTTCAGTTGATCGATTTTTCCGGCAGCCAAACTGACTATTGGAAAGTATTGCATTGGAGTAAACATATTCCATAAGTTTGTCATAAAATATTTTTTCCATCATAAGTAAGATATTAGAAGTGATAGAAATAGGGCGAAAATCCTTTGGATTTTCAGCCTTTTCAGTTTTTGGGACGGGAACTACGCGAGAAACCTTTAGCATTTGTGGCACCCTGCCTTCCTTAAAGGACTTTGAGATTAAATTACATAATATATTGCTAAATGCTGGAAGTCTCACAAGTTGCTCTATATAATATTTAGGTATGCCATTTGGATCTGGCTTTTTTGACAGCTTTTTTCTCAAATGACGCCATGCTTTAAATATGTCAGATTTATTGATGTTCTGCACTGAAAACAATTCATGCTCTTCACTTAATACAGGTGGAGTTCCTAACGTATCAGCGATGTTTCTGCCTGGAGGAAACCCCATTCGAATATAATAATTATTGATCTCGTTGGAATTAACAGTATCCAATAGTTTTGATTCCTTCTTGAATAAAATATTGAAATTCTTTTTATAGACGGACCATAGAGATTTTTCTTTGATTTGATTCTGAGCAGAGTCAAAGTAATCCTGCCTGACATTCTTCTTCACTATTTTTACGAATTTTTTATATTTTAGTTTATGCCATTCCTGCCCTGACGCTTTATACATTTTCCAGTGATAGTCACGAACTATTTGCAGGCGCTTAGTCTTAGGGCTTAACACAAGAAAAGACTGATTCTGTTTTACTAATGTTCGCTTATTTGGGATGTGATCATATCCCTTCTCAAGCGTACACAAAAATTCCCGACATATATCATCACATTTGTCTAGCTGATTTACCCTGTCTTCCAGCTCTATAAGGTTGTTTGCAATGCTCAACCAGTCCGCTGACTTATAATCCTTATAATTAATTACGGATAGTCTCTCTCTCGGTTTCCTATAATTTACACTAAAAAGAAGAAGTGCATGATCTGAGAAATGATTTTCAACCACCTTCACAACACTTGAGTTACTATCCTGATTTGTAAACATAAGATCAATTAAATTATTCCCTCTTGTCGGTTCCGTTACTTTTTGTACAAACCCCAAGTTTTCGGAGGTCCTCAGCAAATTCCTACATGTATTATCCCGTAGGCTAGAAGAAAAAAATTGATTTGAAAAACTTATCAGGTTATCATTGATAGCTTATCGAGTCGGTCGCTCTTTTACCCAACAAAAGAGTCAGCAGTTCATTGTCCGTCCTAATGAATTTGAGTAATGGACGTTTTAATGAAATTTGATGGAATTCGCTAATGAGCAAATATGAAATATATTAGGTGCTTTCAAGAAATAAGTGATTCCGTGGGTAAGCTTGAATGAGCATTGCTTTGTAAAATTAATTGTATGCGTATTGCCCCTTGTGATCGATAGATTTTTTCTCAGATTTATTTCACGAATTTCATGAAAATACACAGAGAAGAAGAACGAGTTTTGTGAATTGTTGTTTGCTTTCTGTCGCTGAGGTCGTGGCTAGACACTTGCTCGTCAACCGGCAAATAAATGGCATGAATTTAATAAAAATTAAATGGATCAAAGTGATTTCGATTTGAATTTTATGTTCAAATTATCTGAAATACATATTAATAAAACGATATACATTTGACAACGGAGGAGTGTCAGAACGGGGAGACGGCAATAGAAACTTCACTTGCATCACTGTTCAGTTATTATTGCTGCAGTTAGGTAGTTGGTAGCTCGTAGGAAATGCAGATAATTGAAATGATAAACCAAACCGCAATGAATTTGCACCGGCAAGTCGAATTTAAGTACCAAATAAAATGTCTTTTGCTCTGTTTTCCTGATTCTAATCAATTCATTTTCAGAGAAAATAATAATAATTGATTTCACATTCGAATTTAATAGGTTTTTTCCCGAAGAATAAGTATCGGAAACGAAACCATTTGGTGTTCTAAAGTCTTATGTCACCCCATGTAGAGCTTCATGATGGTATTTAAGGCTGAGATCATTAAAGGGCAAAACGATTCTCATTCTCAGTTTTGAGTTTTAAATGTGACAGACCGACAGACACCTTGCCTGGTCATCTACATTATCGCAACACACCTTCGAAATCACCTGAAGCTTCCAATCTGCGTTCGCGTGGGTACTACTTAACATGTAATCTAAATTATACTATATCTCGCTAATCTCAATTTGTAAACATTAAACTTTGTAGGTAATTAGATTAGAATTATTAATGTCATGCGTGCTCCTAATTTATGATAAAATGAACTTTATGAATGTGTCACCACATTTACTGATTTGATTAATAGGACCAAAGAAGCAGTAAACCAAGCATAGTAGGTAGGTACGTATGTATGAATCCACTTCCTCTCTTTTTTCCTGACACGACAGGAGACAGGATTAAAAATTTATTTGCATTTACATAACAAGCAACATCCCATTATTTTCTTAGTCTGTGCATCATCGTCCTAAGTTTTAGTGTTGGTTTCATTTTATTAGCGTCCAACTTCTGTAGGATCATATCATTCATCATTCTTTATGCGTTTTCTCAGTTCAACTTATTTGTAGCTGCGGGGTGGTAAACTGCCTAATTTATTCTGATTTATAAGCTGTTCTTTATTCGTATATACCTTTCGTAGTTTTGTTTTGATAGGGCAAATTACTCAATAATAGAATATATATTTTGATGTCAGCAGGAACGGATTGTAGTCGTAGTCAATTTAGCTTGTCTCAATGTCCGCCACTTTTATGCTCCGATCGAAGTGATGTGATATGATGTGAACTAGTTTAGTTTGTATTGTAATTTCGTTGTTATTTTTTTCGATTTCAGAGAACCATTTTTCAGTGTACTCTATCTAGCACCAACTAATTCTCATTACGACAAAAAAAAAAGGAAATTGATGATGTTCTTTCTGCTCTGCTCGTGAGACATTTGTCAAGACAAGAGAACAGCTTGACTGC
The DNA here is from genome assembly GCA_027744415.1 of Seira ritae. Lineage (NCBI taxonomy): Eukaryota > Metazoa > Arthropoda > Collembola > Entomobryomorpha > Entomobryidae > Seira > Seira ritae. The sequence continues at coordinate 4,902 of JAHZNI010000750.1, forward strand.
AGCTCAAATGAATTCTTATCTCGACTGTGCACACTCGTAAAAATCTCACCAATTTTGGACTTAAGGAAGGATGTACACAAAATTAGCTCATATCTTCTCAACTTCTTCGTAAGGAGTTGTGCTGAGATGTGATATCATGTGATGCATTTTTAAAATGAAGATGATTTACGAAATCTTTGGATCGACAGTTACGATTGGATGCATTCTGAACTTTTTGGTCAAATAGTATTTTAAGGCATTTTACGATGATGATAACGACAAGGAATTGCTGTATTTGTGCTGCGCCCATTGCATAATAATTTCTCCGCAAATGAGTAATGTCACAGAAGAAAACATGCATGTGGACATGCATGACAGAAATATCAAAATAATTTATGGAGGAAATGGTGAAAACGAAATGACCACTTATTCTAATGGGCTGGTAGTCAAATGTCGATGCCGGATTTGTACTAATCGTGTGGCTTCCTTTGTAGAGGACTGAAGCGGGAACGAAAAATAGAATCTTTTCAATCAATTTTTATATTTACTTTAAGAGAATTGGTATTGTCAGCACCATTGGAATTGGGAACACAACAGAAGTCAAAGTCTAAATAAACTTCTAGCAATTACATCTTCCAAAACAAGTTTATTATTAGAGCTCATCCATTCTCTATTTTTCTCGCATTAAAATACGAAATTCATGCTTTAATTGACAAAGTAGTAATTACATTTCGAGTAGATTGGATTCGTTATCTTTATTACAATTCAATTCACATTAAGATTTCTCAAGTCGTGATCCATGATCACACCTCCCCCCATCACATTCGCATGTGAATGTGAACATAACTCATCGCCGAAAATAAAAGCTTTTTGCATGCAAATGTGAAAGAAGATTATTGTCATATTTCTGGTTGATGCACGCTAGACAAATTCAGAAGCTGATTTTTTGACTGACTGGCTGGCCTATTTTCGTCACATTTTTTAATTCTGGAATTCCGTCACTAATGCAATCTAATATCATTATGTATTTTCGAAAATATTCTGCATGTCATATCGATTCCAAATTCATTTTTCACTAAGTGACTTTTCCGGTCAATGAGGTTAAAATTGACCTGAAAGTGGATGGAATGAAGACAAAGAGGTTTTGATTAGATTTGATGTGGAAAATATATTTTCTGTGAGAATCGATAGTTGATCTTGCCCGAAACGAATAATAAAGTTGTTTGGATTGTAATGTTGTTGTCGATTATGATGGAGTGGATGCGTAATAAATTGTCTTGCAATTAGAATAAACACGTAATTAATTTAAAAAGCTTTACATGTGGCATGGTAAGTGCCTTGAAAGTGTACCTAAAAAAGTTGAAGGTTTCCCATCAACTCACTTATTTCGATTCATTCATTGTCCACAAAAGTGAAATAAAATTCTAACAATTTCTGGCCGCCACCTACCTAATTGGATGGAGATTGTGCCAATGTGAAATTCAAAATTTGAAACGAAGGTACCACACCTAATTGCACTCATCTGCATTTGAAATTCGAGAAGGACGAATCAGTTTATTGACGCGGCTAGCTGTCAGAAGTTTTTGTAACATTGAATACTAAATTGTTTTGCAAAAGATATATGATTTCCCCAAACACGCAAACATCAAATTAAGTTTCATCATCCCCATCTTCAATAGCAATAACCATCATCGTCATATTAATTTTCGAGGAATATGAAATGCATTCTATCTACATAAGTGACATAACAAGTGGACTGGCTGAGAACAGGAAAATTTACATAAAGTCAAGTAAAATAATTCTTCAATTTTTCTATATTGCAATTGCAACAATGCAATGACACATGCGTCGATTGAACAACCTCTAAGCTGCAACAATTAGAAAAATTATTGCAATTTATCCTGCTTAAAAAGTCAATTAAATTCAATCTTTTCCCATTTTGCCTAACAAATGTTTACACTAATTTGTGTAAATTACTGGTGCTCCTTTTGTTCAGGTGTCAACTATCTTCTGGGCTATTGTTTAAGCTTTATGAAATGGGAAAATTTTTTATTTATGCTGTTTGTTCATGAAGTTCTCTCAAACGAAATGGTGCAAAGTTCATAATCACAGGAGAAAATGGGAACAAAAAAATAGCTGCGCTCGTGTCACGTTCTCGAAAAGAAATCAAACTGATGTTCATCGATCTCATCCTTCAATAATAAATACGATTGTGATATAGCTAATAATTGTGTCTTGAACTGAGCACGCCTGTTGACAGAGCAGTTCAGAGGACAATGACTAATTTTCAAAAATAAATACATATGCATACATAGATAGGTATACACAAAAGCTGTGTAATGAAGGAGCTTTTTATATTATTTTGATGGCGAATTGAGATGATGATGATGCTCGCCATCATGACTAGTGACTGATTATCACAACATGTCAGCGCGGTGCAATGAGTAGGCACAGTCAACAAGGCTATTAATTACTCATTCAGTTATTTCAACTTCTCATCTGCCTCCGAATGAGATGCTTAGAATTTCAAGGTGTGACGAAATTCATTCGTTCTCTGAGATTTATTGCGACTGAGCTAATTTACTGTTTTTTTCTTGTGTGGAATCCGCTAATCAATTAATAAACACTTTCTGAAAATATGCGGTCAATTTGTTTCGAGATGGTTTTGAGGTGAGATCTAATTAAACAAGTGTATTGCGAAAATGAGCAATACTTAGTTCTTGAAACTTCAGTTATATGCAGAAGAAAAGCTCATTTGTCTGGAATCGGCCATCTAGGACTTTTAGAACGGCAAAGGCATCATGGAAACTTTAAAATGAATGCATTATTTTAAAACTTCATAGGCTAGCTAAGCTACATGTAACCCCGATGCAAGTACAAATTCTACACACCCGCATTGTTTAAGTACAACCAAGTACAACATGTCCATCAATAGACCCTCAAAACTTATTCGAGCCTTCCACGAGAGCATCAGCTCCACCAAAGATGCCGCGTTATCCCCATATCCCCAGGGAAAAAGGTCACTTTTCATGACCTTACATAGTGAGTGGCTCCTGCCATCTTTAATTTTTTCTGTAGAGTGGACCATCTTTACCATGTTGAACAGAGCTTGGCGGCGTAAGAACACGAGAGATCGCTATACGTGCAACAACTTTTTTAAAGTGTTGTGGATCCTAATGGCAGTAAGACTTTTGGACTGCGCAATTTATCATCGGATCCCGTTGGCCGACGAGCCGGAGTTCCAAGTCGATATCTCGAATGCAGAGAACGGATTCCGGAAATTTTCCGGGATATTGATTCTTTTACTTTTTGACGCTCTCATCTTCGCCTTAGATTGGATAATATTTTTTGCATTACTCGATACGCTATGGACTCTTATTGATGTCGTAGTGGAAGAGCTAGAAGTTTTCCTGATTCTTTGGGCTGTCCTGTTTGCATTTTATATTGTCAAGATTGGCCTTTTCGATCATCGGTGGAAACTTTCAGAACTACTTCCTGACTGGAGCCGACTTTTCTTTCGCTATTGAGCGCCTTGATGTCCTTATTTGATGCTTCAGATTTCGGTTTCGGTTTGAATTTAAGTTTGAGACGCTTAATTTACATCTGAAGTACTTTGTTATGCGTTTTATTATGTGTGTAAAAAATGCAAAAATAAAAGACATTCTAATTAAACCTAGTATTTTGATCTAGTATTTCGTTTATTTAATTTCCTGATGTCATTCAATCATCCATTTATGATAAATTTTATTAATTTGAGAATAATTTGTAGGCAGTCATAAAGTGGCATTTTTAGATGTGTTTAAAAACACGCTTGAATAAGTGAAAGTATCTGATTGAAACGATCTTCAAATGCATATCAAAATTAAGCTAAATAATGTTAGTATACGTCATCGAGACTTTCTTGGAATAAAATTTACCTTTATGTTACTTTTCGTTTCTTCCACAATTTTACAATTCAGAGTTAGTTGCAATAAGAGATTCCACTAATTATTGCAAAAGTGGCATAATATGAAGTGGCTTAATAATACGAAGTAAACACGCCAAAGGCATCACACGGGAGTAGTTTCAATGTTTCCCCGTTTCTTCAAACTTACCTTGTAAACAGACTAATTTTGAGAAAGCCAATTTTTCAATTTCAATTTCAATAAAAAACAACGAGGAATTCAAAAATTCGGTAAATATAAAGCCTAGTACAATACCTCTATGTATAAAGCATGGTTTTCGGATGTATAGGTACGTGAAGCTTAAACGGAAATAAACGGAATGCTTGCATGGGGCTGGAGTTAACCTAAGAAAATTACGTAAAATGACAACATGGAAACTTTAAGAAAAAATAAATGAACATTAAATATAGGAGCTACTACCTTTTTGGACATAATATATGCTTGCTAGAGCTCGACAAACGATACCACAGACTAATTCTACAACACGATATTTAGTTGAGCATGAAGTTGCTTGTCTCACTTCGCCCCGCATGTATGCTCAAAGTCCTTCAAAACTACGGAAAGAAAGCCGCTATGTCCTCCGATCCCGATAGTATACGCTCCGTCCTCTTGAGAATATACAATGAGTGGCTCCTACCCTCCACAATATTCTCCCTGGAGTGGTGCATATTTTACATGATCTTTCGAGCGCTGATTTACAGTGGACACAAGGTTCGGAGTAACCTCGGTCCGGTTTTCAAAGCGTGGTCCATCATATTTGCAGCATGCACCCTATACTCCATTATACACTGCCAGTTTACCAATCTTCACGACACGTTTCACATGAAGAGTCCTTCAGATGCTCAGACCGTTCTCTTGAAAATTATTGAGTCGCTTCCCATCATACTCTATGACTCGTTCGTGTTTTCGTTAGAATGGACGGTCTTTCTCGGATTCTTGGGAACGCTCTGGAGCTTGATTGAAACCATTTTTGAAAATTTGGATCACGCCTTACTGGTATGGATATCGCTGTTTGGAGGTCATTTATTGAAGATAGCTTTTGTCCTGCATGTATGGCCGCTTATGACCAGCTAAAAATTTCTGATTTAATAAATGTACGCTATAAATGATTTCGAAATTCTTAAATCTCACGAAAAGGACACATATTTTTGGCATGACTGATTTCATTTCTTTATTGCAGCATCCGGTTGTAATACCTATGTAAATGTTTACGGTTTGACATCTTCCGATATCCCGATTCGATCTTTGCTCGCAAAATACCTACATAATTCTAGTATTTTTAAATTACAAGTACAGTGTATTTTCTTATAAGCGTTGTAGTCAACTCTCTCTACGACGAACATGCTAGGGCGGCGTGTATTTGTTCGCACTAAAATTTGTAACGCTTTAGCTAAGACGAACATGTTCGCATTAAGAAAAAAATAAACAATGAGTCATAGCAGTGAGGAACAGCATATTACACTTGATGCCATGATTAATTAATTAATTAATGATTAACAGTACAAATGCCATGATTAATACTCTTGCCAAATTGTTTTCCTTCACAAAATGATTGGAAGTAAGTGACTGTTTTCAAACGAGAAGTCAAAATGTCCTTTTCAATTTTGCCTAGATTGAAGCAGAGAAATATTTTGGCCTTGACCATTACAGCACATAAAACTTTTAAGGTCTTCAATACATTTGAGTGCCTGAATAGAAGAAATAGACACACAAATATGTAATTGAATGTTTACGCCTGAAAATGCAAATGAAAAATGAAGTGACGACTTCTGAATGCTTATGGTTCCTGCAAAGGGTAAAGCGTGTTGTTTTCTCATTGTAGTGCTCATTATAAATCCTCACGTTGTTCTAACATTCATGTGACTCATGATTTTGTTAGGCTCGCTGGTTAAAAAGCAGGCTTAAGTACCTAATAGACGAATAAAAAGGGTAAAGTTTTGTAGGCACCTTCGAAAAACTTTTTCAGTCATCGTCATTCCTTTATGACAGCAGACCTTTCTTAACGCTTGTTCGCTTTAGCATACTGCTATATGTACCCTGTTGGGACTCAAGAAACTGTTCGTACTAAAATTTGTTCGCATTAGTCATGTTCGCTTTAAAGTAAAAAAATAACATTGCTGATCATATACCTAAATTCGGGCGACAAGAATTTGTTCGCACAAAAATTTGTTCGTGATAGAGCATGTCGTCGTAGAGAGAGTTACCTTATTTGCATGAATCGGGATCCTATTTAATTGCAAGTATGATTTTATTCAATTTTGTTTTCGTATAAATTTTACTGTGATAAGAATTAATGGGTCAAACTGAATTTTGAAAATGATTTCACACACACTGATTTTCGGCATCCCTACGATAGCATATTTATCGAGTTTCTTGGAAATGCTCATTATTCTCCTTTACAATTCGAGCTACCGAATGAGGAGATTTCGCGGAAATCCTTTTACGCTTCATTGATGCGATGATAAAAACTAAGCATTCAAAATATTTATCGCACTTACTAGCATATTGGTTTTTTTACTAAAGTTGCCGGCTTTTTATTAAAATGCAACCCTCAAAAGTTCGATGTCAAAACTTTTCAAAGATTTCGCCGTAATACTCAGGCATGACCTCAATCCAGGTATGTGTTCCTCTGTCTGTGCTGATTGTTTTAATGGGACACGTCTCTGTTCTAGCTCGTTACAATTTCAACAGCATTGAAGGTCACATAAATTCAAAATTCAAAACATTATTTGGCATGACACAGTGACCCTTTTGCTCATCTTAAGGTTCGTTTTCCTTAGAAGAGGAAATGTGTCGAAAATTAAAGATGATGGAGATTACAACGTATCGCGCGGTATCTTCTGTTCCGGTAATTGCGAAATATGTGTCGGTTTGAATTTGAGCAATTGTTTCTGAGCTTGTAATTGAATTACAAGAGTCGTAGATGGATTGGATTTCTGCAGATCTGTGTTGCAAAATGAAAGGGAGAATCCTGCATACAATTGAAAGAATGGACGAATACGCTAAATCTCCTTTGAGAAAGGCCCTTCTCCAGAAGATTGAAGATGCAGGCGAGTCAGATTAAATTGAATAATTTGTAAAAAAAAATATGTTTTTAAAGTTCTGACATAAAACTACATAGATATTAGCCGATTTTGGATTGGCTTATCTATAAGAGACGATGAGTACCGCTGGATGTACGGAACCAGACTGAGGGAAAGTTACAGGATGAGTTCCATGAAGGAAAAACACAAATGGGCCAGTGGCAGTCCGAATTCAAAATTAAAATGCGTTGGCATCACCCCAAAAAATGTATCGATTGAGATGCATTCTCTTTCATGTTCTTCAAAATTGCGGTTCATATGCCAAAGTGGGTCTATCTAATTTTCCGACAAAGAAGTACAGTAATAAAAAAATATAATTGCTATAATGAGAGCTTTGAAACTAATTTGTTCAAGAGCTACATAAACCTATTGAGGAGCCTCTTTCTGGCCACGGTAAGGAAGACGTGATGTAATAAACGAAAGAAAACTAAATTACCTCCATTAATCAAATTGCTTTCGAGGATAGATATGATGGTCATCGGTTCTGCTGAATTCCTGGATGTGGACGAATTTAGCAGTCTCAAGTTTAGCAAAGCATACGTGAGACTAAAGCATGACATGAAGGAGAAAAAATAATTAAGATGCATGAACGTTTAATGAGCCATTGCTCTCTGATTGAAGGGTGGGTGGTCGCTCGCCAAAGCGATTTGTCAATCAAGAAACTGGGCCTTAATTGATCATGTTCATGAGCATTATGGAGAAAAATTATTTCTAGTAATAGGTATGTAAAATTATTTGTTTAAAATGCAGTCAACAAATATTAGCAATTTTGATTGTTAATGACGAGCATAAAATGGCATTTTAGCGAACAAAGAATTTATGCTTGCAAAGAGCTCAACTACAATCCACACAGCGGCTAATGACATGTGTGAGGCTGATAGGTGGCAATGGAACTGTGGTCTAGATATGCTGAGGAACAGTATCCCTTGGTCGAGAAGTCATAGTCCACGTAACAAAAATTACCCTAATACTGACATCGACCCTGGGAAACGATGTGTTCAATATTTTAATGAAGCTTCCAAAAACAATGTCTCATCTCCAAAATTGGCTGCAAAAAGTGTTCACTGCAGTGACGAAGCCTACATTATTTGTGACACGAACCCCGAATGTGAAGTAGCTCAACAGTACCCCTGCCTTCATAAAGGTTGACATAATTACATAAATTCTGCTAATATTTAAAAAAGGGAATTTATAAAAAACAACATCAATCCACCTGTTTCACCAGACCCGTATTACGTGAATATTGATGAGTCAATCGATGAAGGTAAATCAATCGATGAATACTTGGAACTGTATAAATAAATCAAGTTAGAACTGCCTTTTTGAAAATATGAGTTCTTATTGGTTAAGACATGAAGATATGCTCGCATGCCGATTTCCAAAAGTGGAGCGTTCCCGGGGAGCACGGAGTGCAGTACTGGATATCAGGAGCGAAGGTAAAACTTCATTTTTATTAAAATAATTTTTAAGCTTCACTACATGAAAACTGAAACCTTTTGTATTTTAGTTCACTTGGGCAGGTGCAAATAAATGCTGCGAATTGAATGGTTGGAAACTACCTGGTCCCCAGAATTTAGAGGAACTGGAAGTTTTAGTTGAAAATACACTCGGAGGTATATTCATGAAAATCATAATGGGTTATAAATTCTATATCGATCTTCATGTACATAGTTCATAATATTATTTAATATGTATCACAGTTGCATCAGCAGCACTATGTCGTAATGAACTGGAATGTGATGGAATTTGGACCTCCGCAACCACCAAGGGTTACTCTCCTTACAGCCCACTTAGATTTCCCGATGGAAGAGTTTTAAAAAAGAAGCTCTATAGTTCCACACGAGCGGACGCATTCACACATCCGTCGTGCGGCCGGATTAACTATGTCAGTTTTCGCAGTGGCAATGCAAAATACTTCCATGCCCACTGCCTGGAACGGAATTTCCTTGTATGTGAGGGCAGATATACTGCACCCCTGGATAGAAAGACGCTTGCCCGTAGCGTGTCTCCCAGTGATATCCCTGGGAAGGAATCTGAGCCAAAGACAATTCGCTTTAATCGAACTTTGCATGATTATTTCAATTCATCCGTTACATCTTCACAGATGTCGGCCCGTGGTTGGGGACTTAAAGGTGGGAGATGTTTGGGCAATGTGAATCACACAGAAAAAAACTACTCCGAAATATGTCCGAACTCAGCTTCCACAATATTTGCAAATCCGCCAAGAAAGAAAATCTCAACCCCAGAGGCTCACATTTCCATCGAATTCCAAAATCGCTATCTTCTGGACAATTTGGCAGATACTTTGTACGGTCCTCGTCCACCTACTGCGCCAGATGCAATCCCTTCTGCTGACGACAATCAAGCGTTTACACTTCTGAACTCTATTTCGATTATATATTCTCAGCTGTGTCCCATAGTCCCTGTAAAGTTCATCTCGAAAATGCTGAGGATATTTAGAGAACTTCATTTCCAAATCAATCCTACTTTTTTCAAACAGCCCAATATGATGAGTAAAGATAATTTCAGGTGGACTCTTAAACTTCTGTCAGATTGTCAAGAACTTGTGAAGCCTGTCATTCTGAAACATGATCAATGTGGAGATGTGGTTAGTAAGCTTACGCTTGCATGACTCTAAAAATTTGCATAATGCATTTTTGCGGTTTCTGGCCTGATGCTTTCTTCCTTGTATGTAGGTTGTTGCGAAAGAAGCCTGCTCAAATTTCATTTGCACGAGCTCACAGTTTGAGTTTAACATTTTCAAAACTGACTTGATAGTGGATTTCGTGTGGAAAAGTAATAGGATGTCTGATTTAAAGCGTTAGCATTAATTCTGAATTAAATGAAATGCTCATTTCAATTTTTTGTTTAAAGTATTCGAGCTCACTCATGCGGCATGCTTCCCAGCGTTTCAAGTAAATCCAATGCTTCATCATAAGTTTGCTATGAGCTTAGTTGATCTCTGGGAAAGTGCGGATTTAAGACTTCGATGGTAATGTAATCCTTTCAAAGCTGCATGCATTTCAAGTGTCAAATTTTGATTTCTTATATTTGCCCAGGGTCTACCAACTCGCTGGTAAAAAATTCTGGGTTCGCCTCCTAGGCCCTAATTTCGAGTCAAAATTTATCAACATGGAGAGATGCAATGAGGCAATAATAAATGACCAAAACACCATGTTCCACGTGCGCTTGCCCCGTGGCGCCATTCCTGCGTCTGCGAGGATAAAAGGCTTCCCGTATGAAGAATTGAATAGGGGA
>JAHZNI010000751.1:0-27987 GCA_027744415.1 Seira ritae
ATATTTCAGTTTGCATTGCTCACGAGCAACATCATCACACTCGTCACTAGTGAAAGTTCTCTGGAACGAGTGTTCTAGTCTCTGCTGATGCTGCTGCTGATGAGAATTGGGATGATGATGTTCATCGTGTTCACCACAGACATATTTATTGCGCGAATACTTGGAGTAATACTCATTTGGTGGAGCAGACAACGACACAACATTTCTGCTGCTCTGGTGGTAGGTATTATTCTTACAATCATCATCAAAATGAGGAGAGAGGACAGATACTCTCTGATTGCGATTCTTGCCTTCATTTTTCGAAAACTTTCCCTCATTCTCCTGTGCCGCATAAAACATCCGGCATAAAGTTTCCAGCTTTTGCGTTGTTGTTGCTGCACTCAAAGTGGAATGCCTTATACTGGAGCAGGAAGGTGAGGAGGATTCCACGAGGATACAAGCTTGTTCCTTCATTTTTTCAATGGATGCGACACCAAGTTTCAAGTTGTTTCTTCTGCTTCTAATGACACTATTGCAGCAGAAGAACGGCGTCAGCAAACTGCTAGATCTGAGTTTTGACTTCCGTCTGCGTTTGAAATCTTTTCTGTGGGGAGACATTAAGCAATGCTGTTGTTCTCCTTTCCCTTCTATTCTGATGCCCTTTCCCGAATTACTACTACTCGTCGTCTTCCAAAAGATCCTGGTACGGGGAATGCTGCTGCTCTTCTGGTGTTGTTGAACTAAGAAAGTGTTACAAAAGCTCTGGGTTTGCTCTCGATACTTTCACACAATCCGAATGTGGAACTCTCTCGTTTGAAATATTGACAAACGTAAAAGCTAATGTCTTTTTTCCCTCCTGCCAACACAGCTTTGTTTGTGTTTGCTTGTTGAGTGCAATACCGCTTGCTATTGCTTTTTTGAAGGATTTTTTTCCTCCTCGAGTGAGAAAAGACGTAATCGTAGTTGGATACTTGGTCTTAAGGACTGGTATTTATTACAGGGGCAATGTGTTGGCTCCTTGAATAATGACCGGGATTCGAGGAGAATTCAGGGGGACTTTGCCCTGAGCTCTTTCTCCACAGAATCATTCATGGACTTCTTTTTTCACAATGTAGAGGTATCGTATGGCATTTGGACTAGATCGTTCCACGGTCACTATTTTTTCAAAAAAAATGGAGAAATGTGTAGAAAGCCTATAACTTACACATTCCTCTCTACCATTCACATCTCATTGTTTGCCCAGTATCTACAATGACTTTTTTTAGAGTGTGAGCGTATGTGTAAGTGAGTCGGTAAACATATCAAATGAAATATCTTTGTCCTCTTTTCAGCTATTCTTTCGTTATTGGCTTTTTATAATGGTCCGCTTTTTCACTTCCATTGCAATCAATCACTTTCAAAAAAATTAAGTTATACTATTCACTAGCATTAGAACTTCATGGGTTTGCAGTTGATGTTGATAGTGGTGTGATCAGCAGAGAAAAGTGGAAGTGGCAGCAGTGCAATGACTTTTCCCTCTTTAGATTCGTTTATTCTCTCAACATGTTTCCCTGTAGGGTAAAAAAATGAAAGAAAATGTATCATAGGCATGAACCATTTGTCTGTCGGAAAATGTCGCATGCTTGTCCAAAAACATAAAGCATTTCCTTTGCACTTCCAGTCAAGTGAAAATCGATAGCAAAAATTACCGCGAGCATTTTTATACACAAGGTATACATACAACAACAAAGATTTCAAGGCAAATTATCATTAAAAGCTCTAACAAAAATTTTGTCCTAATTTTCTTTCTCACGAAGGAACTATAGAATGAGCTTTTGTTTTTCTAAACAAAAAACTGCTATTATATTAGCTAATGATATCCTCAGCTATGTTCCCTAGTAACCTATTCATTACCCTCATGAGAGAGCAAGAGCAACCTAGAGAAACATATGCGTGGCAAAATTCTTGAATAAACAGGCAAAAAATGAATGACTACAATACCAGTAGCACACACCATTTCCACTATCTATCTAGGCGAGCCCAGCCACATCCCTATTTTTTCGCCTGCCTGGTCACACAGGATACATAAAGTGCGAATGCGACGTAAAAAGTAAAAACTGTAGCATTTCTTGCTTAAAAATACGCCACGCACTTTTCATCTCGCTTTTTCTCTCGCACTGGAACTGCTTTTAGGTATTTTCATAAAATAAGTTGCCCGGCTTTAAAAGATATTTATTTATTTTCCTCCGCATTCAGTCCAGTCCAGCTCATACTCGGAACGGTTTTATACTGTTGCTTCTTTCGCTAAATGGAAGCGTCACGATCACGAGTTGACTTGACTTGACTCGCCTCCCCGTTTTTTTGCAAAGTAAGCCTAAAAATATTGTGATGCTGTTTTTGTTTCAAAGCTGTCTCTCCTTCTGTTGTCTGGCGGTTTTGGCACAAGCCCGGCCTGATATTATGGTCGTCGTGGTAAAAAAAAGGATTTTCTGGAATGAGTGGTGTGCGATGATAGCACTTTTCACAGTAGACTTGCCACACGCGCAACAAATGCTCACTTCATTTCTTCCGTTTCTGTTCTCTTGTAAAAAAGCAAAAAAAAAATTATGCAGTGTTTTCGCCTGTCTTGAGGCTTGTGCTACTTGCAGAGCTCTTCACTGCTTTTATAGAAGTTGTGAGTTTTTAATATGGCGAATACGGATGGGATTATTATTATGAAGTTATATTAGTCAAGAGGTGCAGACTAATTCTAAAGAAAGGGAAAATATTTTTACATGTGCACCCGTAAAAGTAAGTAATGTTAAAAGCTGGTGTAGTTTAAGTAGCAGTCGTAAACATTCTTTCAAGGGGTATTTTTCTACTCCAGAGTTTTTATGGATCCGTTCTTTCCTTTTACGACTACAATGCAATAGTACATCGCTACATTTTCCATGAATGTATTTACTTATGCGTGTACTACTACATGTGATTATGTTTTTTGGAGACGGAAGATACTCATCAAAAAATTGTATCTGTTGCTGCTGCTTTTTCCTCCTCCTTTTTCGTAAACGTACATTATTTGTCTTTGTCCTCGCATATACATTCATTCCAGTGCATTCAGCAAAGTACTCTCCGAAATAAATGTGTTTTAATGCATGAAATTTCTCGGAATAAAAATTTCTGCAATAATGTATCGTCGTAAGTGACATTAGAGTAAAGACGAGGGGAGAATGAAAACAGGGTGAAATTCATAAAAGAAAATGTTACTTTTGGAGACAGCACGAATATAAAAAAACTACTTGTGAGTGTTGTTGAGTGTTGACGCGTCCATATTCATTCTCAGCGTCTCGCCGTCTTCTCTTCTAGCGTTTTCCTACTCTTGTATATATAATCATCATCATCATCATTTACTTTTACTTCAAACTTTTCTCTACGCTTTAAAGTTTCTCTTTCTCAAAGAGAGAATTCCAGTTTAGTTTAGTGTTTAGTTGGCTTGGGAGGAGAGAGAGAGAGGAAATGCCAAAGTAATTTTTACATCTTTCCTCGCACGATTACAGTCTCTGGCGCTTTTATAGTGTGTCGCTTCCCTAGTATTTATTTGCTTTTTTTCACATCTCATTTACCAATCCCACTACTTCCAGCTAAATTACGATGATGAGTTTGGGCTGATGATGAGAGTCTTGGGAAAAGGCATTGAGAAAAAAACTATAGATACGATAATTCTACCTATGGCGAATGCTTACTTCTTGCATCTATTTGGAGGAGTTTCTTCAGAAGTTTTGAAAGATGAAATGGATGACATGAGAATCTCATCCCAAAATATTTCTGTACAAGGAGCGACAAAAGTGAATGATCTTTTATAGCTGTGTTGCATTTATCTTGAATTTATTTTTTGTTTACAGATTTAGAAAGTTTGGGAGCATTTATATATGATGCATGGTGCATGCAAGATTAGTCGCTTTGGTAATTTAGAAATTTTCCTCTGAAGTAAGGCATGCCTTGGGTAAATTAGGATACACACTAATTTAGCATAGCCCCATCCGAATTCTAATTTTGGATGTGTACACATGCATACCTACCCATTCCACGAGCTCAACTAATAAAGATGCCATCATTATAGCTCTTTGCGCAATACTTGTATCACTGGTTTCTTCCTTCCATCTTCTTCAAATGAGATGCCTCTATGTCTAATTTGTCTCTCGAGGATGGAACAACTTTATGATCAAGATCAAGTTCAACTAGACAGGAATTTATATGGAGATGCGTGCATGCATTTACGTAAGTTGCAATTTAGGATGCGCCCGCTCGCTGGAAATAAATGTGCGTATAATCAACATGCCAAAAGGAAAAAAATGCATCCATCTAACCATCCATCCCTCCTCCATTTCTCCTTTCCTTTAGCTGACTGCTCGAAGACAACCTGACACACGTAAAGTAAACATTGCATTTTGTGATTTGAATATTTTCGAGTTTACATCGTTTCTCATCCCATCTCAATAATACTTTTCTCGAAGATATGTACGTGTACAAACAAATCAAATAAATTGAAATAAGAGATAAAAGAAAGGGAAGAATGCTTTTATTTTGCATAAACAGCCAGCTCAACGGTATTTTTATGAAGCGAGACAACTATGCCCCATGCAACTATGTACTATAATAGCATCCGTGCATACCTACCTCCATTTTAGACCAGTCGTGTTCCAGTACTAACAAATCTCACCATCATAAGCATCCCTGCATCTGCATGTATGGATATTTTACTGTAGTTTTTTTTTGTCAGTAGAACAGGGAGATGCAATAGAGAAATAAAAATTTGTTTCAACTTATTAGAATGCTATGCAGCCTCCTTTGCTGCATGCAACTTAGAAAAAAGATTGTGAGTTTTTTTGTAGTTCCCTGTACCGTGTGGGACATCCGCCTTGCCTTGGAAATAAGCTACTTTGACATATAAAAAATCTGCCTAGGTTGTCACACGACAAGTTTCTCTTTTTTTCTGTTATTGGCAGCTACAAAGTCAAATCTCCGTGTGCATTTGTCTTCCTCTTTTTTCTCTCAAAAGATTTCTTCTTCTCTTTTCTTATAAATTCATTTTTTCTTCTTCTTCTTCTCTTCGCAATCTTACACGGTACATTTATCTGCTTGCAGCTGAGCCCGTCACAATTTTTTATTAGCTCCTTTCTCGTTCTCTTTCTTCCGCTAACTTGAATCTTGAAATAATATTATCAGGAAAAAATGTAAAAATCTATTTCTCCCTTCAACCCCATAATTTCCGAAAGCACTTCTATATTTGTCTTGAAATAAAAATTTACAGCTAAGGATGGAAACAGTCTACTCATTAGATGAACCAACATTTCCAAAATTAAACGAAGATTCATAATTGCTATTGCTGCTACTGCTGTTGCAGCCCTGCCATGGCCACACATTTATGTTTTCAGAGAACTGAACGTGATGGTGAAATGTATTAAGCAGAGAAAAAAGTTTTTCTCTTAGAGGCGAAATCAGAATAAAAAAATATTCAATAAAGTGAATTCTACTTAATACACATTTTTTTGCTCATTTCATATCATTTTACGAGAAACTAAAAAGACCTTCTGAGGAAAAGCAAGCTGATATTATTAGCGAAGTAGAGCTTTTACGATTTTACTACATTTTTTAGTATGCTTCCTCCATGTAGTACATGTACAGTGTATAGGAGAAAATCTCATGAAACGAAGCCTCCTAAAGGACAGTGATGGATAGGCCTTGTTACATTTTCAGTAATAACGGATTTTCCTCCTTCCTAGTCCCATGAACAAACACGGACTTGAGCATGTGAAGTGATATACACACATCCGTCGTCGTACCAGTACCAGCATTCATTCATTCAATTTTTGGGAGGGAAAATGCAGCAACGAAAAAAACGAAGTGTACTTGAGAAAAAATGAAAATATTTGCAGAGAAAAGAGATGAAGGGGCAGCGGATACTAGTACTTATTTATTATTGCTCCGATCGGATCGGAGGAAAAGCCGTCCAAGAACTTTCGCCTCTGCATACACAATTACTGGAAGAAATGAAGACAGCGACAAAGTCCTATGTCTGTGAGCTGAGCTGAGCCCGACTCAATTCCAATGACACTTTCTCTTTTTGGTGAGCCGAGCTGCTGATTTTGCTATTTTACCCACTACATACTGCAACTGGGGAAAAATTCTACTTGTTGTGTTATGTTATAATGTTGGCCGGGCTGCATGTGGCATGTCCATGGAACATATCTGAAGAGAATCGTTACTTTGGAACGAAGAGAAATCGAAAGGGAAAATAGAATCGACTAGCCCTTGCCATTTATCCGTTTGATTTTTTATTTCTCTTGTCTTCAACTTCATATGAGAGTACAAGACGACGACAGCCCGGCAGCCGTTTCATGTGTGTAGGCAGGCAAAAAAAGTTTGTTCTTTCCCAAAGATATTTATTGGTATGAGATATTATGTTATGTTTCAGCCTTCTTCTTACACTCGCTCTTCCATTTCACTTCTATCCAATCCAATCATATGGGATTTCCGCTCTTTACTATACAGGGAAGAGAACATTTTTATTACGGCACACATGTAGTCATAAATATCGTACATCCTGCTCTCGACGGATTCAGCTACTTTCCCTCTCTTTATTTCTTCTTCGGAGGAATTAGTAATTTATGTATTAGGGAAGAGGAGAACCTTGCCCACTGGAAAAATATATTAGCCGAAACGAAGAATTTAGGTTAATCAATACATTAGCGCAAATGCACGAGTCAAAAAACTTCTTACTTCATCTCGGATTTGCGAAACATGTAAGAAAAATTTCGTCTTGGAAAAGAAAAAAGGCAGCACATCGCATCGTAGTACGGTGCCTCATTCGTTAAAATTACTTAAATTCCTGTTCTTTTATCATTAAATAATAAAATTTCTTTTTTTTCTCTGAAACCAAACTTTAGTTCTAATCCTAAAGTTATAAGTATTTTTTCTGTTTTTACCTTTCTTAGTCCACGTCCATACATTATCTAGCATAATATACTATAGGTTGGTAAGCATTGAGGACAGTCTGGAAAACACTTGCAATATTTACCGAATTTTTCACAATTTCAGTGTTTNAATTTTCACTAAGTTTTGTATTTTTTGTTTTTACCTTTCTTAGTCCACGTCCACACATTATCTAGCATAATATACTATAGGTTTGTAAGCATTGAGGACAGTCTGGAAAACACTTGCAATATTTACCGAATTTTTCACAATTTCAGTGTTTGCATAAAGCATTACTTTACTAGGTTGAATGAACGACTGGGAATATTAGGTGTATAAGAAATCATTAGAAATGCTGAAAGCGAAAAAGGTTTCTGTGCGCGAATTACTTCATAGCGTATTATACAAAGTTCGCATCTACAGCACAGCGTAAACAGAACTAGGCATAAGGAATTACATTTTTTCGACCATGTGTGACGAAGTTACATATATGCAGCAAGTGACTATAGGTAAGGCGCTTGTAACTTTTCTAGGGAAAAGCCAAGGGAGTGAAAGGAAAATACACTTTGGCTTAGCTAAACAAACCCCAATTCATGATATGTAAGTGAGTGTGTTTCGACTTCGTGTAAACAAACGAGCTAACCATTTCTATTTACATATGACACGAAAAGGCCAAAAAAAGTATTCCAGTGTTGCTGGAAAAATTGCACAAATGTATATTTTAAACAAAAAAATACATTCACGGAGCTGTAATCAAGGCCTAGTCCTAATACATTGTAGAATAGAAAGCAAATGAGTTTTCCAAACGTTAAAAAAATTATAATATGGTGGGCATGTAACTATACATATGTACCAATCTCATGAACGAATCAAGTAATGACTGTATTTACAAGTTGCATGTCCATTACATGACAATTTTTCATTCTTTCTTTAGTGGACAGAGAGAACACACACAAAAAATGTATCGAGAGATGTGGAGAGTGAATCATGAGAATGTGTGAATACATGCATTATAGTAATCCGTTTTTAAGCTTGAGCTCACCTCAGTAAAAAGTAATCAACTCTGATATAGTCTTGAATAGAAGTAGTACTCAGACCACCGCACGAGCATAGAATGCGGCCAAGCATTTTATTGGTATCAGTGGAAAGCAGCCGGAGGATTTCACACTGGAATGATATAGAGAATGGGAAAAGTGGGGTATTATGAGGCTGGCATTATTTCACTCTTTGCTCAGTAGCAGCGTTCGTTCAAACGTAAACTGTACATCCCACGCCCGAAGCCAAGCCAAGCCAAGCCAGAGAGCTATGGCACTTCCTTCAAAACGAGAGAGGAGAGGAAAACATCGAATCCAAACTTTCTCATAAATTTTAGTTGAATGCTACAACACAAAAAAAGAAGAATTCCTCGCCCCGAGCTGCTTTCTCTCGTTGAAATAACACGGTGATATGGGAGACAGTGGACGAGAGATGACAGCGCGCACATAAAAAAAACTTCGTGATCGTAACGGTGATTGCGATTATATAGGTTGTCCTCAATTCCAACCGATCACAAAATATCAAGCGTGACGTGACGTGACCTTTCCCATTTTTCGGACTTGTTAACAAAGGATGTTTCCCTAGCATCATAGAAATTTTTGTTCAGTGTATCATGATCATGATCACCCAAACTACTTAGTCCAGTTCGTAAACAATTAGGTAGAATGTATCATTCGACAAAGAGAATGTTTTATGGGCCGAGCTTTCCATTTGTCTTCATTTTTTTCGGCTAAATGTCATAAAAAATAGAGCCATTCACTCGCATTCGTTCTGTATTCCACGAAGAGATTAATTTTACAAGCTGAGTAGCTCACAGCGAAGACAGGTTAAACTCACAGTGGGGCTATTTACCCGAAAAGAAATAACTGCTATTTTTTTTGTCATTACACTGAGCGATCACTATCCACACACCCAACTCGGTTACTTTCCCTTGTCCGGAGTGAATGTTAAATCAGTTGATACACTCCCATCACATGATTATTCTTTTCCCCTTTCTTAGCCTAGTTTGTAAATTATTCATGCCGGTGTACACGGTCCTCTAAATGTGTTTGAATGACACTGACACACACTCCCCTCACATTTATTATGCAGAAAGGTATCAGAAGTACGGACACAATAATAATTTTATTTTCGTCTTATTCTATCCTTTTTCATCCATTGACCACTTAAAAGTTTTTCTTCAGACAGAAATAGTAGGAGGGAACTCAAAAATGTATGAAAAAACACAAAGTTCAAATTCCAACGATAAATGTCAAGATGCTCTTCCTCTGGTCGACATTTAGTTGCGTCCATTGTTTTTAACAATTCATCATGCAATTTCACAGCTTGAGAGAGAAGTGTAAATTGGCTTTATCCACTAAGAATAAATGACGGGGAGAAAGGTGAAGGTTGGGTGGAAAAGTCTGAAAATTTTCTCCCGAATATTTCCTTTGGGACGCATGAAAATTTGTTCAAATAAATTCTTCACGTTCCACTTAAAACCTTTAGAATCCCTTCTCCAATCACTGGGATTACCACAATTTGATTTGTCAACTTCACCTTGAGAAAACTATACTGGTATAATATAGACAGAAAAGAAGATTTAATTGATTTTGTTAAAACAGCAGGTTTCTGGATTTTCAAAAAAATGTCAAGAGAAAAGTCAAGTCAAGTTAGCTTTAGCTCCGCACGAAATGTGGGCACACCGAGAATAAAAATGGTTGAGGCAACCGCAGAGAAACACAGAGGAACCGGGTTAGTTGCACCAGGACCGAACCTTGTCTCCTGACTAAACCCAGTCTCATCTTCACCAGGGAAAGAAAAGCAGGCAAAGGAGAAATGGCAAGCATGCAATACACACAATATAGTACTTCACCACGTACAACAGTTGCTGGAAAAAGGAGCTGCAATGTGATAGCTCCAGTTTGAACGGAGAACGCACAGCCAGCCGAGCTTCAAAAAAGGAGAAAAATGAGTGGGAATAGGCAAGTCATCGCTGAGCACCAGGAAAATAAGGTAGGAAGAAACTGTAAAAAGGAGCTCCATGCGCGTTTCCCATTAGCTTACCAGTTCCCATTCCTCCTCTCTTCACTTTTGCAAAAGCAGTTTGTTCTTTCCTCTCTAGACTCTAGTCTAGTATGTGTATGCATAAAAATGTGAAGTCTTTTTTTAGTGAAACAACAACATCCTCTATTTATTCCTGGTGATTCATGGTGCTATATGGGAAAGAATGCAAGAAACACCTTTCCTTCTTTCCAAAGCAATCTAGTGAGTAAATAATGTAGGCAAAAGGGGAAAATCTTTTTGCATGATTTTTTTCTTTCAAAAATCCATATTTTTATATTGTTAATGAATATGCATGCATGGAGGAGAAAAGTGGCTGGCTGAGAGCATAGAAGGAGATGGAAATCTCCATTAGAAAGCACTTTCTCCCAATATCCCTTCATCTGGATTCTTGGGAATGAAAAGTAGACTGATTGCTGGAAATAAGGAAGTGGCAGAGAAGAAGAAGAAGGAAGGTGCTGTGCAATAGTATCATATAGCAGGATTACCTCTTTCATTTTTCTTATTGTTGTTCACCTTTTTTTTGTTGCACTATGTGAATCTAATATCACCAAAAAATAGAATGCTTTTATTCAGTCCTGCTTCCTTCATATCCTTCAATTCACTGTCACTGCAATGGAACATAAGTAATTTCCAACAATACTTTGGAGAATAAAAGCGCTCTTTTGACTTTTTTTTGTTATTAAGAACATCTTTCCCCGTAGCATATTTCTGGCTGGATATGAATTAATAAAGAAGGAAAGCTACATACACAGAAACATACAACACACACATCATAGTTTTTCTTGGGGAGGAGAATAGAAGAAAAGCATATTATATGAGAGCTTTGCTCTCAAATACATATGTATGCATGCATGGAATGGGAATGAAAGCTCAAGCTTTTCATGGAACTTCGGCCTTGTAAGCCTGAAATAAGGTACATACATACATTGCTGATCATCCCTGAAGGGAGTTTGCGAGCAAACAAATTATTGTTGAAGGCGAGAGAAAAGCATTATGAGCTGGGAATATAGAGTTCCGAAATACATCAAGGTTGCTTTTTTCCAGGTACTCAAATAAATAGTCTAGTTTTTTTTGTTTGTACGCATGAGACTTACTTGAGCCATCTATATACATGGCCATATTTTTTTTGCACAGGTAGTCTTTCCTCTCTTTAGCTCAGGTTTTTAGCCCTCGACCTGCTCTAGATTGATCTTGGAGATGTAAAATATGTGCAAAAATGGATTTTCCCTATTTATTTATATTTTTTGCACGTCAGAACCACACCGTGGAGAATTATATGGCAGCTTAAATTATCGACGTGTGTGGGAAAGGCGAAAAAGGAAAAGTAAAGTGTGCACATTTATATTGGTCGACATTTCCTATTATTGCTATTTCTCCTTTTACATTTTTAAGGTCTACAGGTTAGGTTTTTTAGGCTCTCGAATTTCTTTTAGCCATCATCACGTTGAGTGCTGTAGGTTGGCATGGCGAGGTTGTATATCTGAGCTTTTAAGGATTTTGAGAAGGCAGGAATAGCAAACCACAAATTATTACTTTCGCCTTTTCCCTCTGAACGAACGAAATGCGCTGAATGGAAGCAAGGTAAAACTGGTTGCAATGCTTGCTCTATGCTGTATAAAATTGTATATGGATTTACATGAAAAAATAGCATGTGTAAGCGCCTCAATGGCGCACATATTTTTGCATTATTATGTAGAAAGTTTTTTCACTCCTCTTTTTTTGCTAGCAAGAATGTTTGCACATCGTAGATAAGTAGTTTTCCTTGGGTAATGATGACAAAGTGTGAAAATGCAGCCAATTTTTTATAGCTTAAGCGCTATATCAGGTTCATTGAAGCCTCGACATCGGCATTCATCTATACCCTATATACACTACGAGCATGGCACAGATTTAGGCAGCTCAACATCTTTATTTTCAGAAAATTATGCGGACGCATGATTCCCAGATTCGGAGTATCTTAAGCGGCAACACTTGTCCAACTTTCTCATTTCTCGTTATGTTTTGACATGAATTTTGCAAAAAAATACTCGAAAGACTGAGTAAATCAGAAATCACTACATACTCATCTCCATTACACAAAAACTGGGTCTCTATTTGTGCTTGGGAAAATTGAACAAAAGTTCAAAACGAATTTTAATTTGATGAAATGGAATAAAAAATTCATGATGCGAAACTTAGTAGCAATTTCTAAGCCAAAAGATCTTCGTCGTTTTGTTGTAAGTAGTAAAGAGAGTGGTAGTATATATTAACCACGTGAGTATCATCAAAAGGCTGACACGTTTTATGAATAGTAAATTTCCTTCCTAAGCACTATTGCCCTCTTTAAGAGCTACCTATTTATGTAGTCGACAGGGAATCGTTATGCTACATTTTGTTTTCTACTGCTTTTATAAATTCTATACATGCATGCAAAGATTTTTTTTGCAAATCAGCAAAGGTGTTTTCCAGTTAAAGCGCTGCTGACGTCGTTGTGCCAACAAAACTGAATGAGCCATGCATGCCATGAACCGAGCCTGATATGTTTCTTCGTGTCGTGCAAAATGCAAGAAAACGAAAACAATGGAGAAAGCAAAAAATTTGGGACGTTGCATAAATGCAAAAAAATGAAAATTGTTGTCTCGCCGTTGTTCAAGAAAAATGGGAGTGACAAGGACAACTAGTTTTCCTGTTATTGTGAATTTATTCACCGAGGCAGAGCAAAATGTGATGTGCTTCGTTCGTATTTCGCGAAAGCGTGGACGACGAAAATTGCTAGCTGGTGAGAAAAGAATTGGAGCAGCGTTTCCAGGTAAACCGTTTTCCTGCTGTGAACACCTGGAGATGGCACAACCGAAATGCATATAGATCACGTATGTACATACAAGTTATTTAGCAGAGTTAAGGCCGTTAAATCCGCATCCAGACTTTTTTATTGATTGAAATTGATTTATCTTTTCATTTACAATGAGGTTGCAAATGAAAGGCTTAAAGAAATGTAAATCGGCTTAAGGGTAAGGAAGGTGTCTTCGCTTCGCTCCAGCATTTCGCAATTCGTCGCTGTCACTGTCAGGAACATATTAAACTTGTCGGTTGTAAATAACAAGAATTGCAAATCTTCAAGCTGACATTTTAAACTTGTACATAATAATTACCGTGCATCGATAAACTCGTATGTACATGCATTCATAGCTGACTAAAGACAATTTTTTTAATATTTAAAGACCTTGAACACGCTGAAGGATAAAGTGATGAAATCAATACAAAACGAGGAAGTTTCCAAAAAGTTCCATCACTGTTCTCGGCTAAAATGTTGAGTAATAGACGGTTTCTAAATAAACTTAAGCACATAAAACAAATTTCAAATAATCATTCTTGCACAAGAATTTAAGCGAAAGTTTACAGAAATATGACCAAACCACTAGTACCGTTGAAGTAAAGGTTACTGTTACTGTTACTACGCATTCTGTTTCGCATTGATTTTTCAAAAATTAAAGAAGTTCGTGAATGCAGCATAATATCATCAATATTAGGCATCATCATGAATATTTCAAAGTGCACGTATTGTTTGCAGGCATAAAAAACTCAAAGGCAGCCTTGTGAATGTGAAGTCGTTTATTCTCCATGTTATTTCTTAGAAACTATCTTTCCTTCCCTCCATGACCTCCGAAGAATGTTGCGTATCAAAGATTGTTGCCTCCTTCACCTAAGCCATCCTCATTGCCTCGTATTCTTCTCTAAGATCGTCGTCATATTTCAATCAGTTAAACACTCTACGGAAATACGCATCCCGTTTTATTCTGCAGCAGATTGCACTTGCCACGAAGCATATTGGACAGAAAATTGAAAGAAACTTAATAATATTCCTCGCTCAGTCAAGTCTCATTGATGCAAGAGGGAAACGCGAAAATGTGAGTGGAGATCCCTGTGGAGCTTTTGAACGAAGAGATTTTTGGCTCTGCTTCTGCTGCTGAACTTCAACGTATGTATCTAGTAGAGGCGGAAGGCATAGAGCGAGTAGCGAGTCTTAGTCTCGAGCAATGTCATATTCTTTGGCAATCTCATGATGATGATGACGACGATGGTGGAGGGAAGAGGGAAGGGAGCGATGGCATCGTAAGGCAATGGCACTATTTTCCAGAATAGATGAATAGGATGAGTCGTTTGACATTTTGAGCTGTCAAATCCAGTTGATAATGGAACTTGATGGCTCCTCCATATATCAAAAGCAACAAGAAACTTAAGCTGCTGCTGCTACTACTGCTACACACAGTGAATACAACAAGGAGGAACCGGGTCGAGGAAAATGGGAATCAACGAGCTTTCCAGACTAGAGCCATCGGAGAAAAGAAGTCCGGTGGAGCGTGGCTTAAAATTTAAGACTGAAAAGAAAACTTATGCTTCGACTCTATTGTGTCATCAAAATAATGATGAGAGGGTAGGATGATGATGGCAGCGAAATGTGAAAATGATGCACTATTACAGTATTACAGAGTAAAGTCGAAGTCCTTTAAAAATTTATGAAATGATCGAGATTTTATTTTCTTTGCAATCAAAAAGGGCACAATCACAATGATGCATTTTTGTTTAATTTGGGGAGGGTAAGGAAGTCGTTGCATTCAGCCCTTCCATGAATACGCATTTTGCATTGATGATGATAAAACGTTGGTGAAAGCTTTTCCTCGTCTGGAAGGATGAAAGGAAGATGAAGACAAGATGGTAAGATGAAAGGTTAGAGACAGTTAAAATCGCCAGTTTGCCTTATGCATCTAGCTTAATGTCTCGATATTTTCATCACGCCAGTGACGAGCATTTTTGCTTATGGCTTGGCTTAATGGGATATTCGTCTACCACAAGATATTTAGTTGGAAAATAAAAAGTCAAAGTTATTTACAAATTCTTAGAGAAATGAGAAATTTTCCACATTGAAATTTCTGGTAAAAGCATAACAAAACATATTTCAATGTAATTTGGTATTTATAAACGTAGGGGCTTTCTCATGAGACGTGGGGACACGCATTAGGCTTAACAATCCCAGAATAAGTAGGCAAATATTGCCATCGTTAAATTTTTACGCATTCACGAGTGGGTAACTCAAAACGAATGCTGGTTGTTGTCGAGGAAGTCATTCTTTGGGGCAATGATAACAACCCTAAAAATTATGCTGGTAGGCCATTAAAATATTTTTTTAGAATCTTCTGTTTTGTGATCCGTATTTTTTTTGCTACTTACATGAAATCCCTTCTAGATATAAATTAGGCTCATAACAAAGTTTTGCATGTATCTGACCTATTATTGTATCATCATTACCGGATTTTCCCTGGTAAACTTTCGTTATCTTAAGTGGAACTTCTTGCGCCAGCATGCATGCATGTGCTTTAAGTTATCGCTGGAGGAAAGAGGGCAAGTAAATCCTCGACTCAAAATCTCAGCCCAGAGAGAAGTACCAGCAGCAACTAGACTAGCTGGAAGGGAGAAAAGACATATTTTTCAAGGAGGATACCAATTGAAAATGAGCATAGAGAGAAAGGATTACCATTTTCAAGTCATCCTCAAAATCTTTATGGTAGACATATTTATAGCCCGCCTTAGAGCGAAACAAATGTAAAGCTTCGTTAGAAAATCTCATATATACTGTATAAGGGAGGATTACGTAATACATATGGTCGTGCTCATGATGATCACCGTGCTAATACATGTTCCTTGTCTAAGGGATGATGATGAGGAGGAAGAAGGAAACAAGCTGTTGTTGTAGTAGTAGCAGTAATTCTTGTAATGTGAACTCTCCGGGCTTTCCGCAATTTCATTAAGGGATTGATGTATTTGCCACTTAATGTCATTTCAATGAAATGCAGTGAGCACACAAAAACCTCTAAAAGCCCTTTCCCTCCACATAGAAAATATGCGTGTAAGCATTTCTCTCTAAGCAAAACAACACATATTATCCTCTTTCCCATACTAATATGTACTATACTGGGTGAAAAGAAGAGACAAGACAAACCTAAAGTTTTTTTCACCCTGAAACCACGACTCATTCATTCCAGCATAGCACAGCACAAGCACAAGGCATAAATTCCGCCCAAAAGCGTGCGAAGTGAAATCCCTCATTTATGCCAGCAGAATGTTTATACAATGGTGGAGAAAATGAACCTCATAAAAACAGCAAAATAATAAACTGTGAAATGAATAAAAAAAACTCTCGCTTTTATGATATGCACTCTACGCACTCTCTTCAATAATCTTCAAAGGGAAAAAATGCAAACGTCTGAGAGTGCCATATAAATTGAAAAAGAAAATCTCCCTCATATTTACCCTCTTCATTTCCACTCTCACTCTGTTCTGTTCCAGCTCTCCCTCTCTGACCCTTTTTTCAATAAACACGGGCATAAACAACAACAACAAAAAACCATCTTTTCGCTTCATCCATGCGTTTAGTTTTTTTTGGAGAGGAGATTTTCACCCAAATAAAATCTCATCTTTAGTCCCTCATAAACAAGAGAGAAAAAGTGTGTCTAAACTCTTGCTATATTCAGCTTATTATGCATAAAATATCCTAATATTGTAGAAGAAGAAATAGTAGAATGTACTTCAGTCAAAAAAAAACTTTTGTGGGATATGTTTGTTTTTGATTGTAAAAATACCTCTTGTGAAGTTAAACCTTGTTTATGACTTGCCTTTTCTAGAAGAATTTATGGAATTAAGGTAGAGTTGACAAGCAACATGGGGATGATAGGCAATGGTCCTCTCCCACTTCATCATCTACCTACCAGAAAGTATTATTGTAGCTGTAAATGGCGAGAATAAATTTAAGCCTAGGTGAATGTTTAAGTGTACGTACCAGTGCAGTGCTCCGAATTTCCGCATGAGGATCTTTTGGAGGCATAGAGCTTTAGAAGGGAAGACAATATAAGTAGCATTGAAAAGGATATAAATACTACATCATTTGAAATTAATGATTTCAATTTTAGCTGCATTTCGTTTTCGGGACTAAACTGAAATTTCTGAACTGAGATATTTTATCCGATTGAATCCTTATGATTAGATTGAAATTGCAGAATACATGCTACCATCCTTTGCATAATCGAACTTCAAAATCTCACCAAAGTGACTAGTTTTGTGACCCGGGGATTTGTTAACAATGTCAATGGCACGCATAAGCACTAAATGAACTCTAAAAAGCAATATTTATAGATATTTACGAACCCATAAAATGCACTTCAGCTCAAACTCAGGGTTCCATTTTGTCCATAAAAAATGAGTGAAAATGTCACCCTTTCAGAATACCCTTCTCTTTTCTGGCTAGTTTGCCTGCATAATAATGCTTTTACTAACACTTTCCCTTTAAAAGGCATTTTCGTATATTTTTCGGGGAGGTGCTGATGATATGATGATGCTGACGGCATTGAATTGTGGAATGATTCTTGAGTGAATAAACTTTTATACAATATAAGTAAAAAGCAAACCATACAGTAAAACGGCAAAAGTTAACGTTTTGTTTGCATGCAACATGCTGATATAAAAATCATCGAATTCGGATATTTTAAGTGCATTACTTCACATTTGCCTGTGACTACCACGACTGCACAATTTATTATTACGGGAAGAACGCTTCCATGCACTTTCATTTCTCCCATGCATTATTGTTTTCTGTCCTTCAGCCTTCAACCTAGGTATACATACTACGCTGTCCACGACTCGTGTGTGACTCTGGCAACGTCAGAAAAATTGCTCCATTCGCAGAGTAATGCATAAAACGTTCTTGCGGGAAACCATTATTCTTTCCATTTCACCCTCTACGTCCATCCAGATGACAGATGCACGTGTCAAATTGTGGATGCGACTTTCACCCTCCTTTGTCATATTTATCGTAAGTAAATGCATGCAACAAACTTGACACATGGACACGAGACAGATGGGTCTACCACTGCCACTAATGCGGGACTTGAAATGTGAAATATCATGGGAAAGTCCGTTCCTTTTCAAGAGAGGGAAAAAATGATGGACAGTAAAAGGGTAGGGAGGGAGAAAGAGAAAAAGAGGACTCTACTTAAAATGCGGTTAAATGGTACGTCACCAGTCACTTAAGAGCACGTATGTATGTACATCCTGGCATAAGTAGTGTTGTTGGGTACACTTATCTTTCCTTCCGCAGTTTTGAAGAGAGTCAAATCGTTCACTTTCACAGTTTCTAAATAGAATGGATGAATGCTGAAGATGTTCTTCATTCAACAAAAATTCCGGTGAAAGTGGGCTTACTTTTAGTCTGTTTCATAAAGTTGCTATGCTATGTTCATCGTAAATCCTTTCTGCGGAAGAGTATTTTTGTGGTCAAGGAACACCGCTTAAGCGTACATTCCTTGTCACTTCCTTGATGCAAAGATGAAAGCTCCAAGGACCTCGTAAAACACAGTTCGGCAGCCCTAAAACGCTTGGAATAATTAGGCAAGATAAGCATGACACATGTCCGTGAATAATGTATATAGTATCTAGAAATCATAAATTCAACCAAATTGAATTCCTTAGACCCTTATGAACTAACAAAAGTTTTCCTGCAGCTTAGTAAGGTTCAGTAAACTTCACCAAATCCTAATCCAACACTAGAAATGATTGGTGTTGGAAAGACCAAAGCCACGCCACAGACGAGGAATAATAAACTCGTAAAAAACTGAACATTTTGTTTTCGCAAAAAAATACTTCTAAGCGTATCCACAAAATGTCGGATTGTGCAAACCTTTAAGCGCTGCTTGTCAGTCATTGTTCTCGCCACAAATCTTTATTGCGCGGAAGGAATGTCGCAGCTGGAATCAATGGCTTTCCAAGCAAGACAAGATGAACAATAAAAGGCAAATCAATGCCCTTTCACGAGGGAACGTGCTTTTTCGCAATTTTATTCTCGTCATACTTAAAGTCTTTTGTAAATTTTTGTTGCAGAAAAATAGGTTTTCATTTATTGTCTACGTATTTTTATGACAGGTTAAATCAAATCTTCACCCGCGCGAGTAGTTCCTGCAGTTAGTTATTAAATTTATTTCAGCTTCCTTAAATTCTTTCAAGCAATGGAAAGCCAACAGTGATGTGATAAACTGGATAAGATACATGTACATTGTTTTTGCGCAAAACTCCAAAAGAATGAGATAGACAGGAGACAGCTCATTACTTTCGAATTTGTTCCTTTCTGTGAAACATTGAAATGAACAAGCTGTAAGATAGCATTGTCAGCAAAACAATCAATCGTAAAAAAACAGTTGTTGCTTTTATTGTTGATATATGTAGGTATGCCCATTTCCATGAAATCGTTCATGAATCATGAAAAATACATAATTGAAAACATCTTTCGTTTACATTGAAGTTTGCTGGCTTCTTCGAAGACAAAAAATATACAAACACAATACCCTAATTACACTGAATGGAAAAATTGCCGCTACATACTTCGGTCTGTTCGATAACAATGAAAAAATAAGAATTTTGTGTTGAATACACATTCATGAGAAAAGCTATGCTGTAAAGAAAAAGGCTCAAAAACAGAGATTTAAACCATAGCAATGACGAAGCAATAGAAATCTGGTTTTGAAGATTTCTGAAATCGACTAGAATCGCCCCCGATGACTAAAATTATCTTTTGCCATTGCAAACTGCCAACCTGATCTAAGTTAAAAATCAACAGAATATATTTGATAAAGTAACTTTACAGGGGCTTCAATTTCATGGAGCTTCGAATATCAAGTACGCATCTAACTTTATGATAGAGGTTTTCTGAAAAAAATGGTAGTTTACAAGCTTTTGGCAGTTCAGTGTTAACAAAGATTATGCAAACTATTTTCCCCAAGAGAATGCTAAAAATTAATCAATCGGGCATAACTGATTAATTTATTCAATATTATGCTTTTTAGCAAATTTCTGAAAAGCTTTTCGTTCTTTGGTTAGTGGGAAAAGGAAGGGACTGATAGGTCTGATTTGACTTGATCTTGATGACATATTATAATAAAATTCGACTAAGGAAACACGATGTTCCCATTTTAGAAGAAGATTTACCCACCTGGCCCATATGTCTTTGTTCCACAGTTCAGCGAAAGTTCGTTTTAAAACTGAACGGTGACATAGAAACCAGTTTTCAAGGCAAAAAACAAGACATGATAGGAGAAATGCGCAGTATCAAGAAAAACTGCAATATAAAGTTTAACAAGATAAAGGATGACAGCTCTTACCAGCATTTCAAAGTGCCTATTAGGTACTCAAAAACGCCATCAAAGATCTCCCTGAAAACTAGTAGATCATATAGGTTAATCTGCAGAGCGCACGATGAGTTTTCGATGGTTCCAAACGCACCAAACGAAAGTTCATCAAGTTTAATTTTTTCAACTCATCTCCTACATACATACATATGTGTGTACATAATACATTTGTATGGTGAGGTGTACTAGATAGCATTTTTGATAGATATCTTTTAGTTTTTTTCATTCAAGTAGTGGTCGTATGAAGCTTAAAATTGTTGGGTAACAATAAAGTTTATTCGGAATTGTCGGCCAACATGTCATTTGGTAGTATTCTTCTGCCGACATACACGCATACTTCAGTTTTTGCCTCTTCAAATCCAGCGTCATTCCAAAACAAAAATACCACGAGTTATAACCATAACCAGGATGACTATGACGGAAATAGGAATTGGATGTGGAAAGGACAATGGCTTTCACGAAACAAAAAAATCATGAACTTGATTACATATCTGGAAAAGTAAAAGCTGGTGTGTGAAAGCCAAGCTTGGTTGGAGACCGAGCTAAAAATACAAATAAAAGACGCATGGAGTAACGATACAGTAACCGACAAGCTTAAGTGAGGTTTTGTAAAATGGTAATGGAAACGCCGTATGACATCGGCGCAATAATACATATCACAAGAAGAAATTAGTCAACCACATAAGTGAAATCCCCAAATGTACAAACATGAAAGGATGATGAAGACAAGCAACTGGCAAATACAAATAATGGATCGCGGATGCATATTAAAACTTTCAAAGTTTCGGTTTGTCACGAGAGCTTGAAAAACAGGAAATCATACATCTTTGTTTTATCCCTCTTTCCACAAGCGAGGTCGAAACGAACAAGGCAGGAGGGAAAGACCGGATTAATAGAATGGGAGTCGGAGCATGGCTTCTTTGGATGTAGGGTTCAAAAATGACCAAAAGTGAAAGAAGGTTTCATCAACTTTGGCTTTGAAGTTTTGGGAGAGTGAAGGTTTTTAATGAATATCAAATACCTGATTTGAACTTTGCGTTGAACTAAGCCAAGCTATGACGTTAAAACATGTTTTGATAAAAAGAGGACGAGATTAATATTTATTATCCGCATTATATGCATCCATCAAAACCAATTGTCAATGAAACTGTCTCCTGCCATTTGCTGTGACATTATATGTATTTGAATCCCTATATTCACATGTACTGTGTGTCGCGCTATATTTTGTATGTACAGCCAGTGCAATTTCATTACACTGCGATAACAATGGGAAAACGAAAAATATTATATGTACTCTCTAAATAAATCATTCATTTTTGAACTAGAATGAATGACGCTATAAAAGTTTAAACACGGAAGTTAATTTATTGAATATCTTAGTTTGTTCGCAATTTTGATCCATGATAAATCTTCAAAGAATTATTACTTATTACAAGAAAACAGGATCATTAATTTGCTTTATACGGAAAACATCATCATAAATTAAAACACACAAAAAACTTAATTTCGCGTGTTAGTCTAGAAAAAATACGTGATGTCTACAGATCACTGTGAGAACTCAAAAACAATTAAGCTCAATAGATGGTAGTTATTTGGTTTACTGATGATGTCATGTCGCACAACTGCCATTGTTAATTAAAATGATAGAGATAAAATTTTAATTACACCTGTACCGTAGGTAAGAAGACGCAAGCAAACAAAAATTCGGAAGGTCTGCGTCTGTTAAAAATATAGGCCAATAAATTCATACAACTATACATATATAACAACGCGTGTGGTTGAGTAATTTCTTTTGTTCTGCGCGTGACCTTGTAATGTGCTAATGATCTCATTGATCTCATAACTTACGAAAAATAACGAATTAAAATAATTTTAGTTTCGTTTTTATTGCTCATGTTGTATTTCATTCATTCGTGATTGAAAAACGTATAATATTCAATTGAGTGCCTAACGAATTGTATAAGTACTTTAATTTCAACTCTTCTCTCTGCCACAACTCTGAAAGTCTGCTTCCACTCGAAGAAACCAAAACTGTAGGATTCGCCCGAGAAATGAAGTCGTTTACATTCATAACTCTGGTTGCTTTGGCAATAATTTTCACTTCCCCGCAAAGCACACTGGCCCTCCACGGTAAGAGATTATTTCAAATTCAGTAATTCCAATATCAACGTAAAAGTATGAATTGAGATTGTCGATATTTTTGACAATTGAAGCGTAATATATTTTAGAGGATTGTAAGCTTCCACAAGATAAAGGACCGTGCAAGGGATTGATTCCAATGTATTACTTTGATACCAGTAAGGAATCTCAAAAGTTTCGAAAGGTCTATAGCGAAAATTTACTCAAAAACTTTACCTTTGACGTCTTTTCTTTGTCTTTCATGCAGGCACGAACAAGTGTGAAGAAATGATTCACGGTGGCTGTGCTGGGAACAACAATCAGTTTGACACAGAGGAGGATTGCCAAAAGAAATGCAAACCTTAGGAAGAAGTCAGGAAAAATGTATTCGCATTTCAAATGTAAACCAACTATTGATTCAGAGTCATTAAATTTCATTTCATTCATGATTTGGTTAAAATGGACAAAAAGTCACTTTATTTCTTAAAAGTTTGAACTGAATCACAATTTCTGCAAATGTACAGGTTTAAAATTTTATTTGTTAAGTCATCATCTAAAGGGATATAAATATATTAGGTTAAGGTTAAGCTAAGTTATCAAATCACATGAATTAAATATGACTGGCTAAATGTAACATGAATCACTCGAGATGGATACGAAGTAGGGAATTAACAAGGTACTCAATGACAGACTTTTACTTTGCTTTTCCCGTTCAATAGATTTCGTCCGACCGTTCTTAAGCGTTGGTTATTTTGGCTGGAAGGGTGAAACAAACTACCTGGTTCTTTCCATCATCATTCAGTCCGTATTGTACATTGACATTTAACTGCAATACAGGAATTCAAAGACAAAAATACAAAAATCGTCTTTCTGTTTCATCCAAGCATAATCCATTACTACAACCTTTAAAACAAAATTCCTATAACAACAAAAGCTTTGCGTTCCCATCTGGGGACATTTGATGCTCTGTCTTATTTGTCAAATGCAAATGCATTCCAAGAAAGGATTGAGCTGAAGCAATATTTCGAGTATTTTACTTTATCTCTTTCTCTCCCGATATCGTACAACTGCATACATACATAACGGTTTTCCATTCTCTGGATTTTCTTCTGCTAAAGTCATCTCAACAGATATGTGCATATAATTTTGAGCAATATATATATTTTTTTGTCAAATAATATACAGATATATGATATTCATATTCGTAAGTGGTTCAAGACGTTCGTTTACTTCAG
The DNA here is from genome assembly GCA_027744415.1 of Seira ritae. NCBI lineage: Eukaryota > Metazoa > Arthropoda > Collembola > Entomobryomorpha > Entomobryidae > Seira > Seira ritae. Next base: position 23,552 of record JAHZNI010000751.1, read on the forward strand.
ACATCATGATTTCTTCCCAAACAAACCCAAACCCATTTTCAGGACTGTGACTTAGGTTTCCCAAGAAATACGGACATTCATTTCGTTAAGCCGGACCGCGACGAGACACGTTTCCCAAGTACCAATGCGTTTGCCGAAAAAAAAACGCTTTGGAAACTTGGAAAATGAGAAATTATGAAGGCTGATAGCTCAAGATAGAAAAGTCAGGGAGGGGAGGAAAACGAGCAGAGTGAAAGTTCAAGAAGTAAGAAGTGTAAGTCTAAGTAGAGCCTAAAAAAACTTCACATGCCTAACGTGTTTCACTCATGTGCTCTCACACTCAGACTCAGCCCAGATAATCGTGTCTCGGTAGGACGAGAACCATGCAAGGAAAAGCTTTTAGATAAGGAAAGGGGCAGGTTAGCTTCTAAATATTTAATGGAAATAAAGCTTAAGAATTGTAAAGCAGGTATGAAGTACATAACTTGCTAGATACAAAATACAAACCATTACAAAGCATTGTTTATTAAGCTTTTTGTTTCGCAGAGATCGAAAAAGGCGAAAACAGTGGAAGAACGTACTCGAGGAAAAGCAAATAAGCATGAATATAGCTTCAGGACAACAGGCAAATGAAAAGGAAGGGCGAAAAACAAGCTACTTTATGGGAACAAGTGAGAACAGTTATTCCAGCTCAATAAAACAAGGCAAAAACGGTAACATTGGCCTAAATGACCGCGCACACAAGAAGCGAGGAACGGAAACGCTTTAAACTATTTCAGCGACAGCGAGAGAGATGCATTAAGGACTGCATAACGTAAAAGATACGTCTTACATCCTGAAATTATCTCCAAACTCCAAAGCTGGAGGAAGGAGTAGAAAGCACTGGCATTAAGATGTAACTAGTACATATTTATTTATGTGAAGTAATAAACATCACCTCTTTCCTCTGCTCCTACTTTTAAACTTTACGAACAAGTTTTCAGAGGGACACATACACATATCTCTAGGTACTTCCACTACTACCGCCGGACGGGAATGGAAGAGGAAATCATAATCTTTTAAGAGCACCAGCGAAAAGTAAACTACTAGCTACATCATGAATAGCATAAAGCGAGTTTTAGTTTTTCCCAGCTTTATGCAATGATGATGACCAACCCGATAACAAATTATTTTTTGTGTGTGGAACTTGGTGTGCTGGGAATTTTGAACCCAGTAAAAATACAGAGTTTACGCTAGAATCTTCAACGAAAATTATTTTTTTAAAGTTTACTATAAGTATACACATACCGCAGGATAGCTTCTGAGAATGGGGAAGGTGTTGGTATAAGTGTAAACTTCATTTGCTTCAAGTGGACATCCTCTCTTTCCATCCCGTTTCCTCTTAATATCCTTACAAGCGTTTGCACCGTGAACATCTCGGAATGGCACGCGAATTATTCCAATACCTCCAAACACACTCGTCGTTAGTTTTTCGTAGGGTTTGTCTACAAAAAAGCCATTAAAATGAAGTTCATGGGATGATGATGTCATTATAGTGTTCTGAAGTATACTATATAGGTACTGCATTATATGCGTCACGAGCATGGATATGGATATACAAAATATATACGGATGTGATAAAGGAGATGGCTTGGGCAGAGGAAGAGTTTTAATTGCTACAATAACATCTGAAGGAAGCTTACCAGGTTTAAAGTCGAATTGGATTGTGGTTTCTCCTCCCTTCTTTAATCGACATGGAGAATCATCACAGTCGCTAACACGAACATCCAATATTGATCCTGAACCATGGCTCCCCGCTCCCAGGCCGAACAGATCTGATATAAAATTAAGCAGAATTGCATTCAAATTTACCTTTAAAACTACACCTCACACAATCTAACATCCATACAATATGATTATTTGCACTTCAAAACGGCTAATTAATACGTGATAAATTGCACTTGGAAAGGTGAAGGGGCAAAAATATCAATTCAGTTTTACAATTTACGAATTGTAATCATATTAAGTAGCTTCATTTCGTAATACCAAACTCATGTTCGGAATATTTTTGAGACTTTGGCTGGGTATGTTATGAGTCATGAGTCTACATGTAGTTTGCATAATTAAAAATTTACAGCTACATTGGACCGACCATGTTGGTCGGGAACAGCTTGCTTTGACAGCTTGAATTATGCACATCCCATCTAAACTGGCCATAATGGGAAGAAACTTTTCACAGAGATAATTAATCGGTTTTATTAAAAATTGAATACAAATGCTAAATACTACTGCTCGTTCATTTTACATTACCTTTGCATTTCTCCACCTCGACTGAATCAACTGTGACTCCGATAGAGACAACCAAAAACGAGACTATTATGAGAGGATTCATTGTGCTTCTTTCCCGTGAAACGAAAATATGTAGGTAATTATTACACCGGAGCACTTTCTGTTTAATTAAAATCGCTTGTGCAATACAGTAATATTCGAATGAACACGGACCGGACTTGTTTTTTGAAAGGATTAAAATCGCAATATATTATTTCTTCTTTGGAAACCTGAACAGAAACAGAGGAAGCTGGAGAACAGAACGGCTTGGTCATCCTGTTAAATTTTAAATAATATTATTGCTCATCATGGCTTTATATAGTAAAACAGTAACTGATTTTTAGTCGGGGTGTGAGCCAAGTTGAAAAGATTTGGCGAGCAATGAGCTCTCATTATTACTCATACACTTTTCATTATTTAATTAACGTTTATTCTAATGCGATGATGGTATATTCATTCACCCGCGAAGGATTTCCATACGAAAAGGAATATAAGAATTACATGTCGAATGCCTGCACAGTGCTTTTGGCTTGGCTTAGTGTATAATTTGCATGGAATACCATTAGCTGATAAAAAGGCGGAGTAAGAAATTTGCCTTAGGATGAACTTTGAATTTGAACTTCTGTTGCAGAGATGCAACAGGGTCTGGTCTGCTGCTGTAGGGACTCATTCATGCTAGTCTTAAGCTGTGGCTGTGATTAATAGATGGGAGGCTCAGAAACGTACGTGTCTACAAGTAAACGGCAAGATTAAGTTATGCCATGCATACGGAGCAGAGCACTGACTAATTCGCGAAGCAGGCGTGTGTGTACACTTCACCAGGCCACGTTTCTATTAATAAGCTTAAATTTTTAATCGAGAAGACGCCTTCTTGGCAAACTGTACAAGAATTCATCATCACTTGTAACGTTGTTGGGGAGGAAGCAGTTCTTGTAAAGTGCTCGGAAATCCCGTGATTTACTATTTTATGGTTTTAAGGCCACTCAGTTAAGATGCGTAATGCAATGCGTGCATCTAAAAACAAGTACCTTTTCCGTCTTCACTATTTTATGTCATTCAACTTCTGGAAACCGGTAGTGAACTAATGACATTCATGTATTTTATATAAGAGACTTGCATACCCCTTTATTAACCCACCACCGTGAATAAGAATAAGAGGATGACAAAGAAAGCAAAACAACTTTAACATTAGAACCTTTTAAATTCTTGGCATCAAGTACGTCAATGGAATCAATTACACATGTTAATTTTCATTTCCACTGGTAGCGGAAATGACATACCTAAATCGAAATTATTCTTGTACTCTTTTCGGGTATGGGGCAAAATGGGACGTGTAAAAGTAGCTCGTACATGGCTTTAAAATTTGTTTCACGAAAGCAAAAACCATTAACTCCTGGTCGAGCATGATATTTTTGCACATGTTTGTAAGAGCGCACATGCATACATGTGAAGTTCCAGACGCGATATCGTTACATCCCGTACATAAAAATTATGATTCCGGATAAAGGGCATTGCTAAGAGATCTATACCTCTTGGTCTTACGAAACAAAAATATCTTGTCCGGAAAGATATTATCATCCCACACAACTCATCTACATTAAAACTAGACATCTAAAACAGACTCATAATGCTACCCGTTTGGGAAAGTGTCTTTAAAAACACGTGGCGTGTTCTCCAAAAGAAACTTCTCGGACTTGGAGAAACTTCTCGTTCGTTATGCATACATAACGAAAATTTTATTGCTTCAATATTAATCCATCCCATTCTTGTTTAGAGTATAGCTTAGAGTAAAACCTGAAGGAAATATCCATAGTTATAATTTTGAAGAGGGTTAGAAGCAATGGGATGGGGGCATACCGACACATATTTAACACCAACCATTTCTTTAGCAATAGAATTAATTGATATTAAGCATGGTTGTTTAGTCCATCGCAAGTCCTTTTACAAATTATCTGTAACCTCCCACACAGACGGCATACATAAGTTCCGAAAACATGCATTTTCGAAAGACATTTCGCGCTTTCTTAATTACATTAATCGTCATAGAAGATAGAACCTATAGATCATAAATATGTAACTGTGAAGATAATGATTTAATTCTTATTTATATTTATGTACCATGCTATGCTTGATTCTTGCATTTCATTATT
>JAHZNI010000752.1:0-16369 GCA_027744415.1 Seira ritae
CAATAGCCGAGCAAACAAACATTGAAAAAAGTATTGTATTCCATGTTTGCTTTTGCATCAATTTTCTTCTTGCCTCAGTCCATTCAATAATTTATATTATATTTGGATAACAAAGAGGAAAGGCTGCATACAAAACAAGCAACGAAACATGCAGTTCAGTTCAGTTTTTGTATTTATTTTTCCTAGAAGGAAAAAAATTAGGGATGATGATGATATTGATATGCGAGTGAAATGATCCAAAAATAACCAAGTCCGCCAAAAAGGCAAGATTACAAAAATATATTATAACTATTATTGTCTGAAACATAATACAATACTATTCTCGGAGAATATTCAGGAGCTGCGTCGCAGGGGGGACCAGCAGGGGATCCTACAATTGCGTCCTATGCATGTTTAAATGTTACAATGCGTCCTATCCTACAATGTTTATAAGGTCATATCCTGTAATGTTAAAAAAATTTCAGGGGAGGTCTCATCCCCTGCATTCCCCGTGCGACGCCGCCTCTGAGTATGTTCAGTGACATGTCATGACTCGACTCTAGGCTGCCATCTCAAAAAATATTCTTTTGCTTTATCATCTTGCATTGCACTTCATGACTTCACTTGGCTGGCGTTTCTCTTTCTTAAAAAAATGATTATGATGGGGATGGATGAGGATGACGATGACAAAGTTTAATGATATTAATGTTGAAACACATTACATTACAATCTATTATCAGCTTCGATATAAGGTAAAACTTTGTAATAAGATTTTTGTTATCAGCAACATCATCATCACATCACAATCACATGGATGATTACAGTTTGTTGCATCTCTATCAGATTAGAGGATGCAGAGAGGAGGGTGATCCAGGTTTTTTTCTTCTTGAGATAGTGAGTAGTGACGCGCTCCTTATTTTTTCTTCTACCTGTCTGAACTAATAACTGTTTCAATACACTTTACGAAAAAAAATGAGATGTTCTTTAGAACTTCGCTGCTGCTGCTGACGGTTTTTCCTCCTTATAAGGCACCTAACTTGCTTCAGTTCTTATGGTTATGAATCGTGAAAATAAGAAAGAGAACCTGTGACTATTTTGTATGATGCTGATGCTGGTGCTGAGGGGATTGTTTATGAGAGAAAGGGAATGTGGTTCTTGAGGAATGTCTCGTTTACGAGTTTCTTCATGTCTGCCGAAATATATAAGGCAGTTCAGTTCAGCACAGCGTCAAAGTTGATTTCGCCAGATTGCCATTGTAGTAGTAGTATATTTATATTTATTAATTTTTGCGATTTCGATTACACTCATTACACGAGAGGAATTCTAGCAAATTTATTGAGCTTTTGAGTTTTGAGAGTGAAGCTGTTTTGAAAGTAGAGGGTAAAAGTGTAGTACTTATTTTGGTCAAGCTTTTTTTGGGTTGGTTTTTTAATTAAAATGAGACTAAAGCATGATTTACAAGAAGGCATTATGTTGTATTTTTTTACTTTAAAATGTTTTTTGCTCCTTTTTATTGTACATGAAAATCATGGGCAGTAAAAAAGATTCAAATAGAAAATTAATTGAGTGGGAGGGTCGGAGTCTTGATAGCAAATTTTCTTGAAAACTTCATCCTTTTATCTTTTAATTATTGAAACCGACATCATGCATGCATGAGATGAGGTGGAATGGAATGATATTAAAAAATGAACAGGTTTTTAGGGAAAAATAAGAATAAGAAGTGCCCCGGCTTGGCCACATTACAAGATCAATGAAATGTACAATGAACATGCTATGGAGATGCATATGTAGATGCATGTGCACAAGATATTATAAAAATCAAAAAATGAAGGCTTCAAATTCACTGATAAAAGCAAATGATATCGGTCTTTTAATGGACTACATAGATTGGAACTGTCAGATTTGCAAAAAGAAAGCATCATCTCTCTAAAGTAGAGAAGGTTTTTTCGTGTTGTTTTCAAGATTATTTTGAATGAATGACATGAAAACTGAAAGCTATTTCATCTCAAAATATTTGGCCAAACCTAGAAATATTTTCCAATCAATCCTCCTTACTAAGAAGGAAAATTAATCCGGCCAGTCAACAAGCATTATGTTTTGACAGTGCACAAGATATTATAAAAATCAAAAAATGAAGGCTTCAAATTCACTGATAAAAGCAAATGATATCGGTCTTTTAATGGGCTACATAGATTGGAACTGTCAGATTTGCAAAAAGAAAGCATCATCTCTCTAAAGTAGAGAAGGTTTTTTTGTGTTGTTTTCAAGATTATTCTCTGAATGAATGACATGAAACTGAAAGCTATTTCATCTCAAAATATTTGGCCAAACCTAGAAATATTTTCCAATCAATCCTCCTAAATAAAAAGGAAAATTAATCCGGCCAGTCAACAAGCATTATGTTTTGACGCGTCATTTTAGATGCAAATTAGAAGAGAGCTGTTTTGATCAGGCATTATAATATCCAAATCCAATCCAATCCAGTGGGAATATAAAAGCCTTGTCGATCAAAACTGTCTTATTTCCCACAGCTAAAGGCAGCTTGTTGAACTGATTGAATCCCATTTTCAAACCATTTATATCTCATTTGCATTAATATGGCTTGTTTCAAGCATAACAAGTAGCTCTTTAGAAGAAAATGCTTTCAAATTACTTATGCAACAAAAAATCTAAATTACAGAAATCGTTTTCCTTCGCGTTTTCTTAAGTAAGTACATTTCTCGAAAGCTCTTTGAAGAACATACATATTGAAATACACAAATCGTAAACAAGTATTGGATTCTGTCAGTTGCTTGTTCATTGATCGATTGAAAAAATATATATCGAAGGTAATTATGACGTGAGCAGACCTATTTAATGCTCAGTCTCATCAGAGATAATATAATGTAGCTCTAATAAATACTCGATGTTTTACGTTCACAGGAATCTGGCGAAGTGAAGAAGAAATCGGATTGGAGGACTTTGCAACAACATTACTATCCTGAAGGTGGATGGGGATGGATTATAACTTTCTGTGCATTGTCATCCCATGCCCTCGCGCTTGGTGTTCAACTCTACTTGTCGACCGTTGTCTTTCAGCAATTCCAAAAAGGTTGGTGAACGTTATAAATATTTCCTCCTTGTTGAATTTTCAATGTTTTTTTGTTTTGCATTGCATGCACGATGCATGGACGTAAGTAAATAATCGGATTATCGGATGCAAAAATCAGCATTAATTTAAATCAGAGAATAAGATTACTACACGTAGGGGCGGGAATTTCTCATGATGTACATAAAAAAGTACAGTTGAATAGTTTTATGTAGTACTTCGTAAATATACATATTTCTAATCTCAAGGAAGCATGAAATGAGTCCACATGTGCATCCAATTAGCCCTGTCAAAACGTTTGGATTTACACCTCCGAGAGACTTTCAGATCCGCATTCTTTTAGTAAATGCATTTTCTCCCTTCTGGTCTTGTCTTGTCGGTGCAGTTTGTAGTTTAAAATTGTCTATAATTTCATGTCAACAAAAAAAGACGGCTACAATTCTTAAACAAACAAAGTACAAGCGGGAATTTGAAACGAAACAAAAATAAATTCCATTTTCTCCGATTACATTTTAAGTTTTTTTTTTTACAATTTTTTGCGTATACATTTAAGTACCTATAATGTACGTAGCTCTCCAGAGCTCCACTCATCTATAGTGTTAAGTATATTATGTAGGTATGTCTCAAACCAATTTGCGAATGTCACATATCGCCATCACCATGCCCTCATAAATTTCTGTTGAAGTATGAGTATGAAGTGTTTCTTTCACCACAAAAAATGCATGTCATGAGCGAGTTATAATTTTCATTTGTAAACACTCGTCTTGGCTCAAGAGAATTTTACTTGAGTGTTGACTCCTTGTTTCACTTGAAGTTTCACTATACACATGGAATAGAAACATATCTATTTTACATACAACAATATACTACAAAGTATGAAATAAAGTACAAAATGAGTAAATGTGAAAACACGCGACGTGTTGACAGTTTCTTTGTGATTACTTGTTGTCTTCATATTTGAAAACGATATATTTAAAAATTTACAATTTGAAGGTCTCCTATACTTACCTTTCTTGTGCTTTAGACGACTTTTGTAACTTGTTAGTCCATCAAGAAATATCATGTTATTGATAGATTCAGTTTACAGAATAGAAGGTGCTGACTGGGTGATAAGAAGTCAAGGAGAACGTTTGAAATAATGTTTAACATCGATGGAAGCGTTACCCACACAACATAACGGAAAAGTGAACTCATAGATTTTTGTGGCATCTCCATAGACGACAACATCCTCTACTTTTACTTATGAAGAAAGATAGATGTGGTGCTAAGAATATGACAGGAACGAAGTAAAATGTGATGAAGGGACAAGGGGACAAACGATGTCATGCAAAGAACAAGTTGAAAATAATAATTTGAATTGAACAAAATAGGAAAAAGATACATACCTATGTACTTAATGAGATAGAAATGGTCTTTCGTGGAAAATGAAATGAAGTGTCATAATATTCCGCCCAACACTCCAAACCTGATATGATGCTCTGATGAAAAGACGTCATGTCATCGAAGTGATTTTACGGAAAGTCCTTTAGATTTTTTGAGTGTTAATAAATTACATGTTTCCCACTTTAGCACTCCGTTTTCCTCACTGTATCGCAAAAATTGAAATTGAAAATGAATTATGAATTTCCTCTCGTAAAATGTTGTACAAATCTTTTTGAATTATGCGAAATGTCTTGGCTGGAACCTATGATAACCCCCAACAACTACAGCTTCTAGTAGCTCGACATAAATTACTAAAGGAATATTGCATGTCATTTAGACTTTTGATTTGAAACCTGATATGATGCTCTGATGAAAAGACGTCATGTCATCGAAGTGATTTTACGGAAAGTCCTTTAGATTTTTTGAGTGTTAATAAATTACATGTTTCCCACTTTAGTACTCCGTTTTCCTCACTGTATCACAAAAATTGAAAATGAATTATGAATTTATTCTCGTAAAATGTTGTACAAATCTTTTTCAATTATGCGAAATGTCTTGGCTGGAACCTATGATAACCCCCAACAACTACAGCTTCTAGTAGCTCGACATAAATTACTAAAGGAATATTGCATGTCATTTAGACTTTTGATTTGCCACATTGCTATCATTTCTGATTATATTTTTTCTTAGCATTCCAAAATGTTTTTCCAGTAAAAATTTGATTTTCTCCTTCATCTTATCGAAAGAGAAATCCACACCTGTCCGTTCCATTTGTCAAAATTACATTTTTTCCACTCCCCATCCTCCTGCTTAGATCATCACATCTCCATCAAAAACAGAAGTGTATAGTCTTTACTAGCATTGGAATGCCCCGGCAGTATTTCTATACACCTGACACCCATCCTGCTGCCTCCCGTTCCCGCTGCAAATTGCACATCCATTTTCCAAAAAGACACATTTCAACTTCCACTTTTTCTCCCTCTCCGCCTTCCAAACACTTCGTTTCACATTCGATGATAGTGAGATGTGCCAGCGGAAAAACGTTTTTATGACAACCGAGTTTTGATTTGGATTACTACGGATATAAACACTATCTAGGGATGTTTACCCTGATGTCTATTAACTATAAAAAATGCTGAATAAATATATTTCGGTAAGTGAGCAAAAGCACTGAAATCACTGAAATGTTTATTTTTTATGTGCCAAGTGAACATGATGGGAGATCTCGTTTTCCCCTTGATTTACTCCTGTCATCCTGTCCTATTATGTTGAAATGCACCGATGACTCCTATCTCTTCCTCTCAGAACCAGAACCTCTGAGTCTTCGAGTCAGTCATATCCATTTTGTAAAACTTAATTTATCCAATCAGATCAATAGTCTTCTTGTGTAACCGAAAGAAATATTTATGAACATCTCAATATCCTCATCCTCAATAGAACTTTACCAACTCCTTTTTTATCAAATTTATTATTTCCACAGTTCCCATTTGTTTTAGCCTTAGCGGGGGCCGAACATCATCTAATGGGGAATTCATCACAGGAGACAGAGATATATTGTGTCCGGAAAATTTACGCAGATTTTTAGTGTCTACAGTCTACATACTACATGCATATCCTCCCCCATCCATATTAAAAAAAGAAGTTCTTTTGTGAATGAAAAATCTACCAAACCACCAAAATTTTTCTCCTCTTTTTCTCAGGAAAAAATAGAGGAGAGAAATGATAGAACATTTGGTGGTGACTTGATTGGCCCAGATACGCTTTGACAAATATTGTACAAGAAGCAGGGGGAGCGGAACAGGAGAGATATGATAACGCAGAAACTTTCTTCCTTACCGAAGCCAAAAAAAGAAACTTTTTTTCATGTCGAATTGCGTAAATTATATGCGTTTCTCTTGCGTACATTAAAACTTTTTTATACCTATAAAAAATTGGGGAACGATGGGATAGGATCGTCAATAAGTACATTTCCTTTACCTCGAGGAATTCCTCCTAGAAGACCAGAACTGGAATGTTAAGATGAAGCAGTTGAGCTTTATTACCAAAACGATTTCTCATATTTCATTTGATTTCTAAAGAGAATAGAGAAGCTCTTCCTCTTCTTTATTTTATTTCCATTTCCCCCTTTCATTGAAACCAGTATTTTTTGGTAAGGAAATTCCAACATGAAATACTTTTATATATATTTTTTGGGTCACGCACTATTGTAATTTGTCCTTCGAGAAGCGAATTTTTTTTCCAGCGGTAAAATACTTTTTTATGAGGTCTTCAAAGGCTGAGGCCAAATGGCGACTGACGACGTACGTATGCACTATAGCAGTCAAAATAACCGTAAAGATTGGCGAAACTAGAGAGAAAATACTAAAATCTACTAAAATTCCTCTAGAGTTGTGGGAGTCGAAACAGAAGCGGCACTAATTCAATCCCTCCTTTTGCCACGTGTCTATAGTATAGCAAGTGCGTAGGCTTTTATTATTACGCAGGCACACGCTGCCATCCTAAGCCTCATATATTATGGTTGGACTGACTTGAGTGTGTATATCTGGGGTGAGCTGAGCTGAGGAGGAAACAAGACAGGACATCGGAATTTATTTTAATAGAAAACCGGGTTTCTTCTTCTTCTCCTCTCGTCCTACTGCGTACAGCTACAGCTCGTAAAAAACTTGTCGGTATTACATTACGCAGCCAATTGTGTCATCATCGATCATAAAATAATGATGCAGGCTTAGCTTGGGCTCACTTCTTCAAGAATAAGCAGGGGCTTCTCTAAATCTCAACGCTGCACTGTCTTTAGAGGAATAAGCGTGATTCAAATGAACATGCATTGTCTTTTGAGGATTAAAGGTTCACCCGAAAAAAGGTCATTTCTTTCCAGAGGGGAGTGGCCCCTTAATGTGCTTCTTGGCTATTTTCGGGGCACAATGAAAATTTTCGTAGGGAATGAATGGGCTAATCAAATCTAATCCAATCCAATTCAGACAAGTTTCCCCATTCATACTTCAGGAAAATGTAGAAAGTACATAGCTTGTACATCTCATTTTCATGTCGTCATTTAGTAGGGCGTGAAAAATTACCGAAGTAAGAAGAGAGCGGAGGCGTCGAATACAATTGTACTAGAAAAACTTTGAAGATTACCACTGCCACTATTTTGTATGGGAATTGGGAAGATGGGCTTATTCATCTAGGAAAAAAGTTCATATTTTCATCATCATCCCTATCATCATGAAGAATCTGATATGGAATGGACCTTATCGCAATCGCAGTTGCAACGGGCGGGCGAGGACGAGGCGGAGGTGGTCTTTTCTTTCTCCGGTCACTTTTCTTATCTCCATCATGTCAACACTTTCATTTTCATTTCCTCCCGATTCCGGTAATGGATTATAGAGTTATTACAATATTTCCAATGGTGTATGTAGTACAATTGCAATTGTTTTTGGACGATCCGTGAAATTGGAGCAGTTTGAAGGAGTCAGTGAACTTTCCAAAATGTACTTAAATATGAAAAAGCAATTGCACTTTCTTCCTTATTTTTTTGGATATTATTATTATGAATGAATCTGTATAGATTTTCAGAGCCAATTGCGAACATCCTTCCGAACTTTTGGTCCATGAAATGAAAACGTTGTAATTTGTAAGTACTCCAATAGTAGCCATAGTAGTTGTTGTAGTAATAGTAGCTCAATTTGGATTAAGTTGCAAGGAAAACTTTTTTCCCTAAACTAGTTGTGAATCGACAGAATGGCCAATCTCGGCCAATAAGGGATGTTCATTTAGCAGCAGCAGCAGCACAGATGCATAACGGGAAGAAAATTGCAATAAGGATTGTTTTCTTTCTCCAATCCAAATAGCCCATGAATGTATATGCAACACTTCGTATTCGTAGTACTTTTTACTCGAAGAAGCAATTACGTCACCGAAACAAAATTATGGACTATGGGCTGAGGAAAAGGGGAAGTAGAGAACAAGACAGATGCAAGATAGATGGTCGAGTCGAGTTGGAATGAAGAAGAGTATTATATTTCTCATTCTTGCTAGTATGGGCATAGACATATTAAACTTGATAAAAAAATGAGGTGAACACACTACACTATGCATTTGGCTGGGGCCAGAACTGGAAGTACCATTTCTTCACGTTGCAATGCAATGCAATAAGATTTAGAGCAGAAAAGTTATGGGACGTCTTCCAGAGATAGATATTCCATTCCAAAATTGGGGAGGAATCCTTCCCCGGAAGAAATAGCGATATGCCAAAGTATACAAGTAAATCCGCAACGGATTTTTTTTTGGATTCACATTCACATGTCGAACGTAAAAAATTTTGTCCGTGTTTCTTTTATACATTTTTGTATCTCCATTATTGTCCTGTTCCCAATTTTTTTCGAGGAGGGAAAAACTGATGGGAGGTCTAATGTAGGCCAGGTCATGTCTCTTTAAAAAAATAGATGGAAGAAATTTTGTCTTTCTTCATATTTCCTGGATTAGCACATTTAAAAACGAGTTCGCTGCTTCTACAGCGGAGCGTATTTAGCACGTAACGTTTTCCCAGTTCTTTTTTTGTAGCATCAGCATGTTCTCTCTTTCATGAATGGAGACTTTTCACTTTTTATGGGAATGTATTTTGTAAATGTATATTTTTTGCATAAAAATGCAGCACTTTTTACAGCTATTTTTTTAAAGAGACATGACCTGGCGATCATGAATGGAGACTTTTCACTTTTTATGGGAATGTATTTTGTAAATGTATATTTTTTGCATAAAAATGCAGCACTTTTTACAGCTATTTTTTCCGCTTTTCATTGAAACATTAAATGAAATGAAAAGTAGTGTAAGTGGACAAGGATGAATAAGTTCCGCTTACGTAGCATTTTTCCCTCTTTCAATGGGAAATGGGACATGTACTACTTTTATGTTTTCCTTTTTTCATTTCGGAGAAGATTTGCAGAAGGAAAAGGAGGAGGATGAGGAGAAAAATTCATATTTTTATAGGCAACTGTGTAACTTGCACTGCGAAAAAGATAGAAGGGGAGGATTTTTTATTGAGATTGCGATTGCAGAGCCATTTTGCTCACGGCTTTTATTGTTGACGCTGGTCAAGATACATACATAGATCCTAGTAATCCATCCTAGTAATTTTTTTGAAGCTTTTGTGAAGAATGAAGATGAAAATTGAAAATGGGAAGAGTAAAGGAAAAAACTATATTTCTACTACTCAAGGATAAAGAATAAGTGTCATGAATGATTGCTCGCAAGTCTAGTTTATATTTTATTGTTATTGTTTTTCTCTCTGCCTGTGTGCCAGACTCACAAGACAATTCATCTGAATGAGGAAATTCATCTGAGAGACTTTTAGGAATTCTGTCTTGTCTACTTACTTGTCCACAATCTACAAGGATGTGTTACTTTTGCTATAGTAATAACAATTGAAGAGGATGGGAATAAAAAAGTGACCATTTTCAACGAGCAAGATGATATTTCATTGAAATTTTCGTGGTCGTTTGGCTGACAGTTGATGATGCTATAGGGGAAATAGGGATGACGATGACATGATCATGACAAGGAAGTTCTGAATTCTGAGATAGTTATGAATGTTGAGATAGGTTTTGTAGCCTGGAAAAAAGTGAAAGTTTGCCAAAAAAAATGAAACCTGTTTTAGGAAAGACTGCAAAAATGACCTGTATAATAAAGTTAGATAGGAAGTTCGAACAATTTTTAAGGAATCATCGCACGCAATATTTTATAGGATTTCCAATTGAATCATCCAATCCAAAAGAAAATGAAATATGGATCGTGAAAATTCATGAGTATGACCTGAGATTTTATTTTTGTTCCGACAGTTTTACTTTTTGCAGGAAAGAATTGGATTTGTAGTTTAAAGCTCTTTTTACAACAGTTCGCCGATTGAATTTTGAAGCCTGAGCTTTGATAGGCTCACTTCGTTTCAATATTGTATTGATGGATTGAGTTTGTCTTGACTTTTGTTGAACTTTCACCTATAAAGTTTCTAAAGCGGAGATGGCGATTGAACATTTTGAACACGTGAATGAAATTTGCAGCGATCATTAAGCTCGAACGTTTCCCTTGTTCATATATTTTATCTTTTAAGAGGATAGTAATTGCTTTCGGAAGTACAGGGATTTTTATCAAAATACCCTACCCAACCCACGCCGAAAGCAAGGTTGAGTTGAGTCAACTCTGCAAACATTTGAAAGGCTTAACAATTCCGTAATTCCTGTAGCTAATTTTACCGTTTTCCCAGAGTCTGTGAGTCAGTGTACCATGTGGAATGTCTGGAATTTCAATAAACTTTTCACAAGAAGAATAGTTTTTTTGTCTCATCATCTTCTTCTTCCTAGAGCGTAGAGCTAAAGTTACTTACTTTTTATGAAGTGAGCCATTACCGTATTGGAAAAATGGGGAAATTTTAGGTATTAATAAAGTCGTCTGGCGTACAACAAGTTAGTCAATTACAATTTTCCAGGGAAAGAAAAAGAGAAAGTCCCAAGCATAAGAAATAGTCCACCCGGATGTCGATCGTGAAGGAAAGCTTTAGTCTAGTCTAAATGGTTATGCATATAAGAACAAATGTGCGAAAACGTTCTCGAGTAGAGCTCCGCAGAACGGTTAAAACTTGCTCCCCGGAATCTTTTTTTTTCGCTGATTCAAGTCGAGTAGTAGTACATATAGTAGAATGGAAGAAGCGTGCTGAGCGAGCAAGAATCTTTTCTTGAACAAAAGTAAGAAGTTCAGTTTTACGAGGGACCCTAATGGGTTCAAATAAACGAACGATGACCTTAAAGTACTTTCGCAGGATACGACATACGACTCACTTGACTATCTCTTGGAATTCATGTTNCTATCTCTTGGAATTCATGTTTACCTTATTCATTCTACTCGAGTAGTTGTATTATAGTAGGCAGGAGACACATTTTTTTGTAAGAATTGTCTACATCAAGACTGTAAAAAATAGCCTGCGTTTGTTTGTTGTAGTTGTACTCGGCGAAGAAAAGCAATTTCGACCAAGAATTGGCAAAACTTGGGCTATTCTGTTTCAAGATATTTGTGTGTGTGGAATGAGCTTTCACCAAGAAGTATTTACATCTGGTCTGGTGAAACGGTGGAGGAGGAGGAGAGGAAACATGGCCATTGCCATTACCTTCATAATGTGCGTTTCTGCATTTTTGAATATTTATGAGGGAAAGCAAAGGGAATTGGACAAATTTAATAATATGGCTCCCTTCAGTAGTTCCTTCAACCCAACGCACTTGGTATTATGGAGTATATAATTATAAGCAGTAAAGATCCATTATTACGCTTAACCACAGAGAAATAGAAATAACTTTAAAAGAAGTCTGGAAAAATTTGATAAAGTCGTTTGTATGCATGCAACGCAGGAGAATTTTTTAGAATAAATAACGGCAAAGAAGTTACAGCTTGATTTGATCAGCAAAAAATGGGGCTCATGCATAGTCTCAAAAGAGAAATTATATATATTTAGGAATTGTTCCTGAAATAACTGGAATTTTCTCTGCTTTAAGTCTCTTTCAGAACTAGGCAGAATAAAGTGGAATAATTATACCTAAGTGTAAAGCTCAGAGCATACCTACGTGATGTATTGTTTTCATACTGAGTTTTTTATTTGGAATTTGGACGTTAGTAATAATGCATTTACTCAAAATGGAAGTCACGTGTTTAAGTCAGACACCTGTCAAGTCCCATTCGGAAGACAAATGTTGAATGAAACTGATAGCCGACAAGGAAAGAAGTCAAAACTTAATAAACACTTCTTTCATCATCGTCATCATAATATTTCTACCTGCCATAATCACGACTATGATGAATCGCATTACGAGCTGGGCTGAGCTGACTCCTTTCATAAATCCCTCCGCATCAAAATAAATAAGAATAGGAAGGCCAACAAAGTCACGCAAGACTTTAATAAAGTTCTCAAAGATTCAAACATAACGTTTACTGGAAATAGGTACCTGCGCTCTCCCTTTGTTTAATCATGAATGAAACGATAAGGTTTTCATTAGGTTTTCTGATTTTTTTATAATGCAGCTTTTAGTTTTTAATCAAATTTTCTTCCAAGAAGTGTCAATAAGATTTGAAGTAAAAGTTCACTGAACACATTTAGCAAATGAAGTTAGTAGTAGTCAGCAAATCATATAATATCCTGACATGCAAGAAGCAAAAATCTTTTTGTGCTCACATTTTACAGCTTCATTTTTCGCTTCGTCTGTCTCGCTCTTGCATGACATGATCTTTTGCCTCTTTTGTTTAAAAACACAATACGGAGCTAACAATCTTTTCGAGATAAGGCCAACAATATTTTCTTGACATGTATGGCATATCATATCATATCGCCTTGTTCAACAATCAATTCCACGAACCTTTTTCGTTCTTTTACATCGCTTTAGATAAACGATTACTTTGTAAAAAAAATACAGAGAAGCAAATAATAATAAATGAATTGAATCCTTTCACAAAATGGATAAATTAATGTTATGCTGATGTTGATACATACTTTGTCCTGAGGTGAGATCTTATCAGGAGTCACTACCACATGCCTAAACTGCCAATTAAGATGGAAAACCAATATTCGATTGGTGAGTGATACGGCTATAAATAACAGACTCTATCTATGCCGCAAGACCTACAAAAATAAATACAATGAATGAATCAGTTGAATAAACATGCAAATCACAAGTTATATACTACGTAGTTGGTAGGCATCTAATTAAAGTAGCCACAGAAGAAAAAAAACAGAAGATGCGGAATATATTTTTTTCTTATAAGCTAGAATGATATCGTAATGATTGCCCCATTACATCTCTCTACGACTTGATAGGTATGATAGCGCAGACCTTGTGGACAGAGTAAAGGTGTCTGACTTTTCAACAGCAACACAATGAAAATGGATATATGGCCGATGGATCATCATAAATCATTCAGTGTGCCAATAAGTGTCTGTCAGTCGAGGTGGCATTGCGGGTCAATCTTATATTTTTAAATAAAAAAAATTTTAAACTTAACGAAGAAGGGATAGGAATACTGATGAAGAAGTTGAATTCAAAACCAGGCTTAATTTTGATGCAACATTTTAGAAAAAAATCAATTTTTCGATAACATTTTAATTTGAATCCAATCCAGATTTTAATTGCTCATTATTATGGTTGCATTGATCTCGATCTTAATTAAATGAGCTGAATCTTTTACCAGTTAAAGGCAACTCAGAAGTATATTTAAACGTGAGAAAAGCATTGAAGACTTTTCTTCACTAGCAGAAAAAATATGATGAATGGGAAAAGAAAACATTTTTTGCAAATTAGCTGTGGCTGTGGGCGTGTTCCTCGCCTTTATGAGAGGCCTTTACATGATTATTAGCTAATTACCTGAGTATTGTTTAAACGAACGTGATTTTTTTAATGCAGAACATTTTAAAAATGTTATCTCAAACAAAAGCCTTTTATTTGCTTGGTCTTGGTCTCAAGAAGGCAGGAAAATTAACGAGCTATATTATGCAAAACAAGAGGGGAAAGAACAACAGTAATAAAAATGGTTGAAAGGTCCGGCTTTCTTTCCAGAAATGAACATGCTGAAAGCTGAAAGGGCGAATCGTGTAGCTCGCCACAAGTTATGATTTATTAGGGCCGAAAATTAGTATAGATTTGCTTTGCACTGATATAAAAAACTATAAAAGCATTAAATTATTTTTTTTTCTCCGCGAATACATATTTGCAGAATGTCAATTTGCAAGCTTCTGAAGTAGTAGTTGAGGTTTGAGGTAGTGAGAAAATAATGCTTTTACTAAAGCTGCTTCATCTCATTCAGCCCTTTTATTGCTGTTATGCTGCTCGGCCTGTGGTATTTATTTATTCATTGAATAAACGTCATGATCGGAATAAAAATGGGTTTGAAATGAATTCGAAAGGAGGAATCATGTTGGTGCTCTTGCTCTTGTCTCGAGGCGAGCGAGAGAGCGAGTCGCTATAACAAAAGCCGAGGCATTGATATTTAAACTGGTTCTCTTTCTTTCTTTCTCCGAGAATGTAAATGTACCTATTTCTATTTCTCGAGTTGGCCAAGCAACGCTGAAGACTGAAGACAACTGACAGCAAAATGTACCCGGAATGAAATAGAAAAGGGAAAGAAGGATTCAGATTCAATTCAGATGAATAAAAAAATTCAACATTTTAAAAAAAATATTTCTGGCTTAACTTGAGAATGGAGACAGAGGACAGGAATAGGACTGATATGTTTTTAGCTTATGTCCTTTAGAGTTGTAATCTACTTAAAAAGAAGAATGAATTGAATCTAGTCTCGAGTTGAGTGGAGTGAGTCCTGTTACTTACTAGTGGACGAAAATTTGTTTTTCGAGTCATTTAAGATTCTAATCGTTTCAAGTCATTCTTCGTCATTCGAATCAAATCGAGTTTCTAGTATTTCGCGGAGGAAAGTAAGTAAGTAAGTAAGTGTAATAAATGCAATAGCCATTCTTCTTGTTGGCTCAGCCGTCCCATAAAACCTCATAAATTGCAATTAAGAGAATGCTGACTGACGGAAACAAAGAGAACGAAACAAATAAATGCGAACTCTAACTCTACGCAGAAAATTTTTCAGATTAAAGTGGAATAAAGGAAATTCAATTAAAATTTAGTGAAGTAAAAGCACAAAATTTATGGATATGAATGAATGGTCATTGCTTGGATGACGATTAAGTACTATGCCTAAGTAGGAAAACACTGACCGTGGTTGTGGTTTGGCTTGACTTGAGCTGAGTTTCAAGTTGAATTGCCGTAATAATGCAAATGATCAAAGTGTATATTTTGAAAGATCTTATCATTAGATTTGATTGGATACTTTTGTACAGTGTATGCATGCATGACTGGGGCTCGTTAGCAAAGAAGAGCTTAACTTACTTAACTTAAAGCACAAGCTGATGTTTGATGTACCTCTTGAGGAAAAATATAAAGTGGTCGATTCGAACCGAATGGAACAACAAGAAGGGGTCAACTCAAACTCCCATTGCCCATGCAGATAAATTATTGTGATTGCCAATAATTGTGTGCAATTCACAACAAAACTGGACACATTTAGAATAAAGCAGCTTGTTTGCAAACAAACGAGTATTGCTAGTGCTATTATTGCATTTGAGAGGAGAATATAAAAAAAGAAAAAAACCAAGCACATGTTTCACTCCATTTCAAATTTCATTCATCTCTCAGTCAGAGTCAGAGGTTAGGGCAGGCAGCAGCAAGAATAATATTAACATTCACTTCGTGATCGTGATTTTGAAAAAAGCTCATCCCTCAGCTAATTATCATAAAAAATCCCTTGTTGCCTCTTCAAACGGAGTTGACGAAGATAGTAGATAACAGCAGAGGGTAAAACTGGTATCATGTATCAGGTCAGAGTCACACGCGTTAAGACTACATTTTTTTGACAATTTGCACCTTTCTTGCAATTATTCCTAATGCTCCTGAGTGCTCTCGGTCACAATGACAGTTTTAATCTTTTCCCCAAATCACATTATTATACTTATGCTATTGCCATTATGAACTTAACAGTGTCTGCAACTGCAAACAATGTGTATATTTTCTCAATAATTTTCTATATATTTTTTACTTGAAATTGAATCGTAAAAAGTGAAAAATGTTGTCTTCACAAGCTTCACAGTTGGAATCGAGCTCGAAGAAGAAGAGTTGGAGGGTGTGCAGTGTGCAGTAACGAGTTGTATTGTAAATCGTTTATGTTTTTCATTTACATTTCTCAGCTTAGGCTATTATTTATTATGGCGAAAAGATGCTAATAGCGGTTATGTAAATTCACGTTTAACATGAGTGTACATAGTATGTACCTCGTAATAAAATATAAATGAAT
>JAHZNI010000754.1:0-11032 GCA_027744415.1 Seira ritae
CTAAATAGCTCCTATAAATTCCAAAAGTTAGTTTTTTCCCTTGTTGTTTTGTTCGCTCATTTCAACATAAATCATAACAGTCATCATGATTCTCTTTTGTATCATAATTTATTTTCGTATTTGTCAGCAGAACGTAAATAGTATGCATAATGTGGAGAACCCATTGAAAATGAGTATTTGTCGTGGCTCCGCATTAAGCAGCCTTTATTAAGAACATGACTGACTGACTGTGATCAAAACCCACTCGGAGGATTTTGTTTACCAAAATCAGCATCATTCCTCGCGCAAATAAAACGATATAGTAATGACAACTTCCTGGAAACCCAGGATGAGCGTGTATGTGTATTCTCCATGCTACTGCCTCAAAACCACCAATCAATTTTCTTCACAGGCAGAGTAGAGCGAGTCTGTTCGTGCAAGCAATCTGTTCATGCACAACAAGTTTCTACGTCTCAAATGATTTGATTATGAATTCGTGGAAGAGAGAGAAAAAGGAAATAGGAAATCCTCGCTAATAATAAAACTAGAACATCAGTAGCAGCATCATCATCATCCTCATCTTTCTCTCTCTCTTTCTTTTTCTCTGAGAAAAAAAAGAGAGAAAAGCTAAGATGAAGCGAGAGACGAGAGGGAAAGATTTCAACAAAATTAAGCTTATCATAACCTGCGTGAACAGATTTTCTTCGGCTTATTTCGGAAAGAAGAAGAAGGACAGAAAGAGAAATGATGCACGACACACGACGTCAACAAGACAGCCATCTTCTTCTTCTTTGCTTTTTTTTCTGGCGACTCTTTAAAAAATAGTGTGCTTATGCCTGCTAGTGAGACGATAGTAAAGTATATAAAGCTTTGCCTCGTTTGAGTTGAGACACAATTTAGGGGAAAGCTACCTGATATGCTTTTCCCTTCTCGTGTTTCGTTTTTAGGAAATGAAAGGGATCGGTGACATATCAGTTTGATGTCATGCCTCAATCCATCCTTAATGCGGGGTTCTATACATTTCTTTCAGAACGAGAATACACCATTGTATGCATGTACCTTAGTACCTACGCTATGTTCAAATGACTTCACATGAATTAATTGCCAGCATGTGTGCAAAAAATGTTGCAATTTTTCTCCTCTAATGGGCAAATATTTCAACTAAAAAAAAGAATTCTCAAGTAACTGTTCCCAGTTGAAGCATAATTTACATGTACTACATACTCCTACTTCTTTCCAGAGTATTATTATGACAGAGGGAAAAAAGTTAGTTACGTTGTTCCAAAAAAAGTAAAATTTTTCTCCATTTTTAACCGAGCCAAGGAATGATGACTGGAATAATTTTCTTCCGCTGTTACACCACCAACCATACCACCACGCCAAGCTAAAGATTGCTATATATTTTTAGGTCCCTAGGACCGACTCCCACACAATCTCTTACATGCAATTCGAGTTGGTTATACATAAGTAGCAAAAAACCACTAAAAAGTTTGTCATTCATCTTTTTGTGCTAGTTCCTTCCTTTCTTTCCCTCGCATCTCCACAGGGAAGATGGGAAGAATAAGAGGTTCAAGGAACATTATTACATTATATATTACCTCACGTCAGAGAGTCTAACAAGCTAACTCGTGGTCTCCTCTGGCCCAACGCTTTGCTTTTCCTTATTTCTCCTTTCACCACCACCGCTGCCATCACCACCAACACCGCCCCGCCACTATACAGCTCTACTATCATGCAAGCGCATGCATGCATGCATCGCCATCATCATCACATCAACAACAACACATTCTTACAGTGTGGGCTCTCCGGACTCACAAGTTTTTTTTGCATAATGTGAGCAAAATACAAAGAAAGAGTATATATTAAGATGGAGCAAGCTTTTTGTATTTTTTTCTTTCACCGAAAGTGAATTTCCCTCGGCAAAAAAAGTAGGAGGAAGGTATACTACCCTATCCAGAGAAAGTGAGTTCATCCATACGTCAACCTCATCCTAAATAACACAATGACGTAGAATAATAAATATAAAGAGTGTTAGGGAAGAAAAGCGAAAAGATGCTGGAGATTCATGGGAGAGAAAAAAGGCTTAGCTCTTTCTGCAGAGGTATTTTGCATTAGCATACAGAAAAGATGGTTGGGGACACACCATGAAAAGTTTCTCTTAACCCCGTAGTGTTGCCCACAATATTTTCACGGAATGTATGAGGACAGGACACGACAGGAACCATAAATTTTACCCAAAGTACAACACAAAAAAAGTATTGTCATACTCAAACTCATGTAGTTTGATAAAAAGAAATAGGGAAGTTATCGGTATAACTTAACGAAGTACATATATGACTAGATAAGCTTTGTAAGCTGTTTTGGTAATATTTTTGGCCCACTTTCAGGAATATATGTTTTTGGATTGTGAAAGAGGAAATTTATGTCAATGAAATGCTTGTTTCTCCAGGAAGTGCAATTAACCGTGCGCAATGATGTTCTAAATTGCCTCAAAGTGAAGGACAAAAAACTTGATTTTATGCATTATAATGTGCATTTTGACAAATCATCAAACAAAAGATTAATGGAAAGATAAAACTGTATCTGAATGTTTGTAAGACCGTTCAATTAAGTACGAATAAATTGTTGTTACTTTTATCTCTACCTGAGATTAGTTTTTGACACGCACTTCGTCTACTGTTACTATATTCATTTGGGTTTCTTTTCTTGTGAAAGTTAATGATAAATTCAACAAGACCTTCCCCTCAAGTCGTAAAAAAACTAATTCAAGGCTTTGCATCTCTCATTTTTAAACATTCCATTACTTACTTCCTGTGCAAGAGTAGGTTAAGCTAGGAGATATTCATAATAAAAAATAATTGCATCATTTTTATGTGCTCGGTCAAATGAAGTATTTCTTCATATTTCTTGGCACAACAAACAAACTCACTTTTTTGCTTTCACTTTCACGGAAAAAATGGAGACGAAACATGGGAAAGGAATAAAAGAAGCCGCATGTAGCCAAAGAGAATAGCGCAAACAGGCATAAAGAACAGCAACACACAGCAACACACATCATAATCTGCTCGTACTATATTCTCTATTTTATAAACACCATATCACACTGCCGCCTCATCTCAGCAATCTATGTATGTATATGCACTACACTTTAACATGACTTTTTCTCTCTAGTTTATCTCAAGACTTTTCTCTTGTCTGGATCTTACATAATGGCCTGAAGGAAGCAATAACTCCAGCGATTTGACTAAACTCTTGGGGACCAGCAGAGTAAACAAGAAAGACGGAAGTCGAACCGAGTGAAAAAGCTTAGTACTATACTCTGGATAAAATGAAGTAAAAGTAAAGCAAGTAAAAAATATATACCAGCTCATGGTAATACTTAAAAGCGTCATTTTTTCCAAGGAGGAAAAAAATTCTGATGTGCGAATTATTATTTTTTGTTACGTTTTTTATACCCACTAAAAATTGAAACTATAATGGTGCAGCTTATCATTGTGAATGAATGATGGGAACAATGTTTGCCTTTTTATTACTTTTCGCCGTCAGAGGGGAAAAGGAGTTTATGATGGGTTTTGCTCAGAGAAAAAAAAATAAATTGAACGAGGAGTAAGTGACACCTATCCATATTGCTGTGGAGTAAGTAAGGCTTTACACTTTATGGCTTGAGATGATGCCATCATCATGCTTTCTCCGTTTTCTTTAAGGTCTCTCATTTGCACTTCATTTTCTTTTAATATATCATTACGATTATGTGGGTCTTGTTATGAGTGACGTTCACAGTATTTAACTTGTGACGGGACGGAAAGGAGAGCGAGCTTTTTATTAGTTTTTCTCTTTATTTTTATTACTTGAAGAGTTCCTCTTTACAGCGACTCCTTAACACGAGTATGAGTTCATTTTTTTCATTGATACTCCTTTCCCGAAAAAAACTTTTTTTAGTTTTTTATTGAGATAGAGAAAAAAATTTTCTCTACTCTTAAAACTATTATTGCAACTTCAGCCGACACAAAAAAGTTATGTGGTCGCGACTCACTTGATGGGAAACGAGATAAAAACAGCAACTATAATAAGGACTAATATGAACCCAGATACATCCTTATATTGGCATTCATGAATGCGGATAAAGAAAACGTTCCCATAAAAGGGAGGGAGAAGAAAGAGCGTAGGAAATGAGAAAGGAAGAGGAAATGGGGAATGGTGAAAGTTAAATATAAGCTGAGAGAGAAGACTAAAGAATGTGCAAAAAATAGAAGAAGTAATGGATGAAGAGAGTGATAATACATAAAGGCACAAAAGTGAAATGTTGATGTGTTATGGAGTTCATGAATGCCCATGGGCAAGCTGGCGAGCAAAGGCGGTGAAATACTTTTTTTTATAGCAGAGGCGCCGAGTGAGAGAGCCAGAGCAAAACATCATAAAAAAGAGTATCTGCTGCTATAGATTAACTTAGATCTATGGAGGGATAAGAGAAAATACGAGATAAAATAATTGAAGAAAGGAAACGGATTTTTTCCCTAAATCAACGAATTCCATTCACGTCAGAATTACGCAACAATATTTTCCCTTCTCTCTGGATAATTCCTTGTGAAAAAAATGCGGAGAATAATTTATCTAAATCTGCCACTGTATAACGGTATTTTTTCGGCTGACGTGACGGCTGCTTTTGGCTTGGCTTGCTCGCTCACTCACTCATTCATTTTTGGGAAATGTGTTATTGATAAAACATCCAGACAATGAAATACATATCCTATTACATTACAATTACATTTTTACCGCTCCTAATGAATGGAAAGAGGGCTAGTCTGCTGAATGACCACACCTTACAATAAATGATTATTTTCTAGTAGATGGCAAACATATTTCAGCACAACTCTCTAATGCAATGCATTATAGTTCTTTTCTGTAGAATTCTCCTCCTCAGGGAATGAATAGCGAAATATGTAGTAGTTTTTTATCTCTATTCGGTAGCCTCGTTTGTAATTTGTAATGCGCTCTATAGTGAAAAGTATGTATAAGAATCGATGAAAATGCTTTTCTTGTTTGTCCATGTGGGTATTTATGATGGAAGAGCCAAGAGAGGAATTCACAAAAGAGAAAAGGGGAACGTCAAGAAGCGATGAAAATACAACGGAGAAAAAAGGATATTAATGTTAGAAATGCAATCAGTATAATAATTCAATAGGGAAATCATCCCATCATCGTTACCATTATCATCATCAGGGCACATACACACACATAGAGAGTGGGAGACATAGAAAATTAATGAGCTTGTGATTCCATAATATCTTTGGAGCATTACTGCTGGACCCCGTGTAGGTAAATATCTATTAGGAAATGTTTAACACATATTCAGAGGCACAAAGTGTATCATAAAGAAACATACTACACAGTTTGCCTGCGAACCACTACGACCACGAGAAAGTGAATTATTTTCTGTGAATCAACGTGGAAATAGGAAGACTATACAAGAGTGTAATAGTGATTTGGATGATGATGCGATGCTACGATTCTTGTGCTGCTACACTTCACAAGAGCTCCAGCAACGAAAGCATTTATTTCATTTTGAGAAAAGCCAGTGCGAGAAATGATTAATTTCCGCAATCATGGGGAGCCCCCAATGGTTGTCGGGTAATCGATTAATAAGCACTTCCGTCTGTCGCTTGCCTTTGCTTTATGGAACCCAAAATGTGATAATAGTAATAATAAGTATACTACACACATTAAGTATGCTCCTACTTCTCTCCTCAAAAACCAAGCCAGGTACGGTACACAATATTTGTACGATAGGGAATTACATACTACATTTATATTGAGTGGAATCGTGAAAATAACAAAGTTTACTGACATCATATAATGTGGCTCTTGCTGTTGTGTGGAGCGCGAACAGCGAGGAGAAATGTAAACGTTTTTTTATATTTTATTGTTATTCATGTAGTACTACAGTTGGAACGCTGCCTCTGTCTGCCAACCTATCTATATGGGGCCAAGGAAAACCTCAAGTAATAGGAAAAGTTGTGGCATTCACGTATCTAACAAGATGTAATGCGTGTGGCGAATAAAGCTGGTGTTTTACCTTTTTTCCCAGCAGCAGTGGCTCGAGCTCCCTTGAAAATGAGCCCATGTGGTCTGGTGCAGAACTGCTGTCTTTGGAAAGCATTAATTATAATGAGACATATGCTCATCTTTTTCCTCACTTTTGTTTCGAAACATGGAAAACTTTCATTTGGTTTACCCTTTGATTATCATTGTTGTTATTATTTTATAGAAGCATTGGTTGGATTTGAGCTGGAAATAAAAAACAATGCATGTACGATAGCGATTGTATAAACAATGAATTGCTTTTCGGTTCTTTAATTACTGTGGGTGAATGGAAAAGGAGTCGATTTCCCATTTAAACAAAACATGGGGAAATGCACTATAGGGCATTCCGCGGCAATGTGTTACGAAATGTTCGAGTTGTTGTGCAATATTTATCGCTTAATCTAATTACCTGGTATAGACCCTCCATCATTATTACATTGCTTTTACCAACTCATCAGCAGCACAAAATTGAGCTGATATTTTTCCCTTCACCTTACGCCCATGACACATCACGACTATAATTTTATACCATTCCATTTCACTACTAAAATGGTAATTGAACGTCACCAGCACAAAATGCTTTTTTTTTCTTGGGAGAGAGAAGGAATATAGTGGAAAAGCACGCAGCTACAAGTGTTTACTGACATTAGAAGAAAAGGGGTGGAAATCCGTGTATAATGTAGTGAAAATGAAGCCTGTATTTGGCAGACCTTAATGTGAAGTAATTTCACTACTTACTCTCCTCGCGAAAAAAAAGTTGTCGAGAGAGAATTCCGCCGAAAAAGGAGTATAAAAGCTAAAAACGAGAAAGCAAACAAGCCCTTTTCTTTCTTTCATTCTCTTTCTCCAACCCAGAGCTTTCCTCTGCTTCACATGCTGGTGGTAGTATAGTTAGTCGTAGTCGTAGTGGCGATGGTGGTGCTGATGATGCTGTCGTAGTTTTAAAACACACTAGGACTAAATGCCTGGTACTTACTTTCTCTGGGGTAAAAGTAATTTGGGACTGATTCATTACTTTGCTCTACTCTTCTTCTCCCTCCGCTAACAACTTTACCGCTAACGAAAATCCCTATAAAAAGTAAAAGGGAAAACATGGAATTCCATGCCCGCATTATGTGCACTTTATAAGGTCTTTTTTTTGTTCCGAGTTACTACGCGTATGTAATTTACTCAGATTATGTCAGAGAGTGGCCGTGAGGTCAGTCTGAAACACTCCATCTATTCAGCAGCTTGCTATCTCTAGCGAAATCAGCTTAACTTCGTGCAGCATCAAGACGTGTACTAATGCTCCCCATAACTTTATAGTGGCTACGGATAGACTATGCTCCTATCTATATTAAAGCAAACACAATGAAGGTATCTTTTCTTTCTTTCCGGAATTGTTTGTACTTTGTTATGATGATTACGGAGGGACGAAGGAGTGTAGTTGTAGTGGCGGTGGTACTCCACCTCACCTAATGAAATCACAGTTCCTTTCTTTTCCCCCTTTGAGAGATCCCACTATATCTAAAAATCTCGTAAAAAAGTTACCAACTTTTTTTGTACGAGTAAAGAAATAGCCTTTTGGGTACATTGCTAAATTCACTAGAGTTTACTCACAGAGTGATGATGGGAACGATGGTGGTGATCCTATCGTTGTTGTCGGTGGGAAAGTACTAGATACGTACATACATACACCGAGGAAAGAATTTCCTTTTCAACTAAATCGGAAATGATATGGGAGATATAAAAGTCGTTCTGAAGCGCTTAAAAATTTTTTTCCTAGCTCGCCTATAAGCATTTTTTCCTATCTTTAATTCCTTCCCTTCTCAGAAAACGTGTTTAGCGGATACGTCCTAAAAATAAATTCATAATGCTCAAAGCAGATAAAAAATCATTTACCTTCTTTATCCGCACCCACGACCGAAAAAGTTGGCTAGATCTAGACACTATGTGGTCCTGAATAGGACTAAAAATGTTGAAACATTTTCTCTAGAATAGGAGATAAATGTGGTCCTCGCGGTGGTCCTCCTAATGTATAAGCCGACGAAGGTATAGTAAGCTTTCGTTCTCTGAACTTTTTCCTTTTAATCACTCAATTAAATAATTAAAAAGATTTTGCTGAGGCAAGCATTAGCTACGGGTTCTCTTCTCTCTTGCCTCCAGCTTCATTTCTTCAAAGTAGATTGGCTTCGCTGACTGTTGCTGAGTTTGCTATTACCAGAAGCCTATAGAATAGACTTTCATGCGAAGATCTGTACATATGCCTATGTATCTTCCCTTATCGGGCTTGGCTTAGACCGCTTCTTTCCTTTACTGCTAATTCGTTCTCCCCAAACTTTCAACGACAGTAATTTGTTATAAATCGGTTAGTTATTATTACTTAGCCTCCTCGACTAACTCCATTTAAGTCCTCTACAAGAGATGAAGTTTTCTATATCAGGTTATACTTTATTTTTTGATGCATAAATATGAGGATCATCAACTCGGAAAAGGCAATAAATTGCTATATACTCTGATGCAATAAGCTTGCACATCCTTCCTTCTCCTTCCGAAAACAAGTTCTAAAAACGAGATCATCAGATAGATAGCTAATACATCTTCATCATCTCACATCTTTCTGGTAAGACGCAGCTTTTATTCCGCTTTTCCCTACATAATGCGATTCAATTTTCCGACTACTCCAACTTCATTATCCTCCTACTTCACGAGTCTCCTCGAGGTCTCCTGGAATTAGTTTCTGAGAAAACAAGCTATGGACTCTTTCACCTGATTCGATCAGTCTCTCTTGTTGATGCAATTCATTTTCACACAATTTTAATAGGTAGTTCCAGCCGGCAGCTCTTTGACTCTGAATCTGATCGCAAGTCATTATCTAAAATGCTGATTACACAGACTTAATGAAACGAACGAGGAAAGGGCAAATATGATTTCTTGACAAAACGTTCGAGGATTATTATTAGCTTCCGTACATAATTGGAACACTTTTCCACCATCCGTTCTCTCCAGCACGGAGTTCAAGTGGGTTCTTACAACTTACAATTAACAATACGCCATCGACTTTATACTAGGCACCTTTGCTGATGATGACAGACCGAAATTAGCAAAAAAGGAACGTACTTAATAAAAACAGTCATCAAAGAGAAAATTATAGGCTACATTGCATAATATTCTCAGCAAAAAATCAAAGGACAGAAAAACGAGATAAAAAAATGTTGTGCTGTTCAAGAGAAATGCATACGAAGAGAAAAGAAGAAAGAAAGCATGTTTGCATGCGAAAGATGCATACTACATGCAATGCAATACAGAAAGTCCTTGCTGTTTTTCAATGAAAAGCTTTCTTTCCTCATCAAATCACCATCATCAAAAGTTTAATGCTTTGTTTATGCACATAGATATATTATGTAGAAATGCATTTAGATTGCGGGGAAAAATAGTAATTCGGTAAACTTTCTTTACATTAACGATAATAATACAGTCAAGTGTTTCGAGAAAGTCGCAGCACGAGGACAAAAGAAAGCTTGCATTTTCCTGCTATTGTGTGCGTTGTGTAATATCTTTTACAGTAGTTGGTTAATACGGGAGTGTGCATGAGTAAAATGAGAGGGTATTGAAAAAAAGTTTTAAATTATGTGATTGCTTTCTAACAATAAAAGTTAACAGAAAACTTTTTTAAAGACATTTTCTGCACACAAGTATGCATGCATAAAAAATCGTTTTGTATAGCTTTGAGGGATACTGTTGACTTATTTGCTAAGCGGAGCATTTGTTGAACATATATCCCACATCAAGAAGGCTTGATCAGAATTTTACAATGCCTATGAAAACAACTAAAAACCAATGCTTCCATTAAATTTTTTTGATTAGACAAGTGAAAAGTATTCCTAATGCTTAAGAATTAATGCTTTTGATTATTAAATTAAAAAAATTGATTGCTGGTACAAGGTGTTTTTAAAAGTAATTTTGAACTGGCCTTAATTTTGATTAAATGCCCTTAATGATGCCTTTATAACGAGAATTTCGGGAAAAGCAAAATTGGCCAGTCAATGGAATGTCCATATGTAATAGGTATATCCCAACGAGACAGAAATAAACAGTAATTTCATCATCACAATCCATCCCCAAAACAATTTTCTATGAAAATTGCATAATTTTAGATTTTTTCCATTGTAAATATAATATGCAATTATATCTTTTAAGCAGTTTCTACAAATAGTTACAAAAAATTTGAACTGTTGTTAATTGTATACATGCCATGCCAAACTCATGTTAGATAACCCTACGTAGAGTCCAATTTATTATACATATAAGGTACTAGTTCTACTTAGGTAATCGCATGCGTGTGCCCTGCCTCATTTTTAACAGTTTAAATTCCAATTTTTGATGCGTCGATCAAAAAACACTTTCACCACTTTCATTTTACGTTATTTCACAGAAGGCATAAAGGAGTTTACATGAAATGGCTGTCCATCTACTGAAAAGCTTTGCCCTCTTTTTCCTTAAGCGCATACCTCGCCAACAAAAATATTTCTTTCAGCAAAGCCGGCAAAGCTCTCGTGCAAGTTAGTCCTTTTCATGCAGACGCTTTGCTGCTTTTGCTAATAAACCTGTCAGAAGTAGTTTACTTTAGCTAATGAGACTTTGATTATATTTTACATTATCTCACTGCAGTGCCACAATTACCAGGAATAGTTGGAACTATGTACATGCAAGCTTGCTAGCTTGCACACTTATGTAAGTACATACATAATATTATGTATGATTTTTTTTTACCAAAATGAGAACGCTTTCGCCATCGCACAACAATTGAGCATGATCGCATAGCGTAGCGAAATTAGGAATGTACAAGCTATAAATGTTTTTATTATGCAAGCATATCCGTGCGGCGCTTCTCGGTACTCTGTTAAAATCATTGTAGCGGTAATAATCATAATAAAGCTGATTTCATATGGAAGAGCTGTGGACAAGTTTTCTCGAAAAAGACTCCTTGTCT
>JAHZNI010000755.1:0-14645 GCA_027744415.1 Seira ritae
GAAATTTTCATGCACGTATGAATGAGAATAATGGATCAAGGAAATAGTTTAGTTTGGATGTGAGAGTAAACGAACGAAACGAAACGCCAGCGAAAAAAAAACTGGGAGATAGATAGATGGGCAGATAGATAGATATTATGAAAAGCCTCATTTGCATTACAGAAACTCTCGCTCTCTATCTATCTCCCTCGTTTTTTTCCTCTTGATTTCCCTTCATTTGGAAGAATGCAGGATGTAGTCGAAGTAGATACTTAATATTAGTACTAGTACTAGTCCATTCCACAATCCACATACATAGATTTTGCTTTAGATGAAACACGCTCGGAATATTCAAGCACACATTTTTTCCAAGAATTAACGACATAGAACAGAAGAAAAACGTGGATGATTATGATAGCTCAGTGGAGTAATTGCAAAAGCGTCTTTTCTTCACAAGCACAACTTGATTTCAAGTACGTGTACCTTCTTCATATTATTACATGACAAGAAATGAACTGAGACTGAAACGGCTCAAGAGGAAAACTAAAATCGTAAAAATATTGCACCTTATCAAGAAAAAATATATTATGATGATGATGATTATTGAATTGATGAAGACTACTGCTATCTGCAGTGTGTGAGAGCGTGCTAAACATAACTTCGTGATGGATGCTATCTATGAATGACGAGTATGATATGATGCAATAACATGCGATCCTATTATAGGTACTAGTTTATGCCTTGATGCCATAATTTTTTTCCGAAAAATACATGACACGATGCCATGCCACATGGTTCGGGAGGATTAATAATAATACCCATCCCATCCCATTCCTTAAAATAAAAATAACTCAAGTTTCCACATGTTTGATTGCCCTTGCTCATGTTCAGATAACACTGCAATGCCGTCGATTTATGACTATGACTGAAGAAAGTGCATGTGATGATGATGAGGATGACCTCGGCTAATTAAACTGCTCCGAATTCCAATGGGGGAAAATTTTGGTTGGTTGGGTTGGTTGGATTAGCTGAACTGAAAAAAATTCTACCAAAAGCCAATGTCAATACATATGTACCTAATGTATCGAGACATATATTTTTGGGAAGTATTTTCTCAATTTTTTTGTATCGTAATATCGCAAATATAAAGCTTTTTTGTCATATTGTTTCCTTACACTTGAGGATTCGGGAACAAAAGGCAGCATAATAGAGAACTGTAACTCACTCACTCCTTTGTTCTGACTTGCTTTCAGCTTCAGTTGCATGCATCGAAGACTCAACGATTTTTTTGGGCTAGGCTCCTCTCTGAATCTTGATGATGAAGATGACTATGACTAGTATGCTACTGTTTCTCTGCTTCTATGTATGTAATCGTAGTCGTAGTCGGCAAAGAATGGGCCGTGAAAAGCATGGAAATAAAGAAAACGAGGAAAAGCGACTAGTAGCAAAACGCTGAGAAAAATAATAACTGTGGAACGCAGAAGAACTAGTAAATACACGAAAAAAATGAAGGGAAAAAATATAAAGACTTTTAAAGAGAACAAAAGGCAGCATAATAGAGAACTGTAACTCACTCACTCCTTTGTTCTGACTTGCTTTCAGCTTCAGTTGCATGCATCGAAGACTCAACGATTTTTTCGGGGCTAGGCTCCTCTCTGAATCTTGATGATGAAGATGACTATGACTAGTATGCTACTGTTTCTCTGCTTCTATATATGTAATCGTAGTCGTAGTCGTAGGCAAAGAATGGGCCGTGAAAAGCATAGAAATAAAGAAATCGAGGAAAAGCGACTAGTAGCAAAACGCTGAGAAAAATAATAACTGTGGAACGCAGAAGAACTAGTAAATACACGAAAAAAATGAAGGGAAAAAATATAAAGACTTTTAAAGGAGAGCTCGAGCTCCTTCCTTCTTCTCTCTCATTTCTATATTGTCAGCAAGTAAAAAACACTAACAGATGCCATCCAGATCCATGGTATCGATGATGATGACGATGATGATGGAGGACAGAATCAATTCAGACTCTGTCTGTCAGTTCCATAGCAATTTTCTCTGACAGACGAAGAGATCGAGGCATCGAGGTTTGGTTGCGGAGGAGTAAGAAGAGAAAGGAAGTAGAAAGGAGAAGACGATTGATTCCCGACACGGATCACACGTCAATTTCAAATAACTACGTAGCCCTTCCTTCCACTGAATCAGTATTATTTTTTTTGCTAGAGAAGACGAGATAGAATGGGAAGTAGTGGGAAGCTCATGGGAAAAACACTATATAGCAATGTTGTTTAGTATGTTAGACTCGTCAAAAATAAGCATCGTTTAGCAGTAGGAGTGTAGGGCTAGGACTGGAGGCTATTATTGCTCTACTTTGCTCAATCGTCTTCTTTTCCCAAAACTATTATTTCAAATAACTACAAAGTCGACTTTTCGTATCAAGCGTTACGCTACTCGCGTTAGGTATTAAGGGAGACAACACACTACAAGCATCCTACAGCAAAAGAATGCATTTATCACTTTTGCTACTACTACTCCTAGTTTTTCATTTAGACTACTCAGCCAACCAGACTAACTAAATCATATCTCTGCTAAACAATAATAATAGGCCAGGCCAGTTGCCGCTGTTGTGTAGAAAATTTTTTTATTCCACTGGATAGAAAAACGAGAAGGAGTGAGAGTTGAGTCTCTGAATATGAGCGAGTCGATTCATTTGGGCATAGCACAAAAAAATACTCCAAACGGCGATAATAAAAAGGGAACAATCTTCTTCGCAACTTCTGTCAAACGAACCGTGCAGATGTTTTAATCCTAATGAAACGCAAGCTGCATAATCGGCCAGTGAAAGTAACACAGTTTTCTCTGTTGATATCTATTTATTTTAACTAAATCATATCTCTGCTAAACAATAATAATAGGCCAGGCCAGTTGCCGCTGTTGTGTATAAATTTCTTTTTATTCGACTGGATAGAAAAAACGAGAAGGAGTGAGAGTTGAGTTTCTGAATATGAGCGAGTCGATTCATTTGGGCTTAGCACAAAAAAATACTCCAAACGGCGATAATAAAAAGGGAACAATCTTCTTCGCAACTTCTCTCAAACGAACCGTGCAGATGTTTTAATCCTAATGAAACGCAAGCTGCATAATCGGCCAGTGAAAGTAACACAGTTTTCTCTGTTGATATCTATTTATTTTATTTTGCTCAAAGAAAAGGGAAAAACTCGCCCCAGAAAATTCATCAAGCCAAAGCTATTTATATATGCATTTTCATATGGGGAAATTTCCGAGTCAAGCCAAGCCAAGCTCACTTGTTTTTATGGAGAATAGCAAAAAATATTATTGTAAAGTGTTCATTGAAAAACTGTTTAGTTTAGTTTAGGCCCAACAGAAGGGTTGAGGGAGAAAAGAGATGGTGNTTTATGGAGAATAGCAAAAAATATTATTGTAAAGTGTTCATTGAAAAACTGTTTAGTTTAGTTTAGACCCAACAGAAGGGTTGAGGGAGAAAAGAGATGGTGATACAAAAACTCCGTTTTTTGGCAAAGGATTGCAGCGGCTTGTTTCATTTCTTGCACTGCTTTCTTTTTTTATTTCCTCTTCGCCTGGATGTCTCTATTTTTTTGTTGTTACCGATAACGTTGCATAAAAGAGTGACTTTAGACATAGACATTTTTATGCTTTAAAAAAATATTTTTTATACATACGTGAACTAACAGAAAAAGAAAGGGAGAGAGAGAAAGAGAGCCAGTGCATGAGTGTGTAATGATGATGATGATGATGAAGACGAAGAAGCATGTCACGCCACACAAAAAATAACTGCACAATACATTACAATCCCTTTCCACTATCCATCTTTCTTTTTCACTCTCTCTCAGGATAAATATCATAATAATAATGTATGTACACGCCCTTTCCCCTTCTTCCCTCAGAGTGAAAGTAGCAGTGTATAATATCCTTAGCCAGTTTGTTGTTTGGAAAAAGCCATGTAGCGATTATTTCGATAATATGTAGAGCCAAGGCAGGGCATAAAGGATACATGTTTTTACAAAAAAAACATAATAGCATAAAAGATACTTTGTCGAAACAAGCACACTTTCTCCCAAGCCAAGTCATTTTTTACTGGGTTTGGTTTTTAGCGTATTGATCTCTCGAGAAATGGAAGTAATACGACTATATCTATTCCGTTCATATCACACACTGGCATTTTATTTGCAAGGGCTTAAAGAGCAGCGTAGCCAACTTATTTATCCATATCGTCCAACATTATTATTACTACTGCCACTACTGCTGAAACTATTACTGCTCCTTCCATCCTCCACCAGTGGCTATGATATTATATACTATGGAAAAAAAGACTGCTATCTTTACTTCGTAGCTTTGTATTATGGGTTTTGGCTCAAGTTTTTTCTGCCCTCGATGGAGAGACATGAGACCCTTTCACTTTCCCTTCTTATGATACATATGATACTCTAGTTCTATTTTTTTCAAGTAAACCACTGGAGAATTTTCCTCCACTTATGATAGTCTCTCTCTCTCTTTCTCCCCCTCTTTCGCTCATTCTCTGTCATGAAGAGTAATCATGATTTATGAAGAATATCACATACGTTTCACTAGAAAAGTGAGAGAGAGCGAGATGCTTTGACATTGATGATAAGTTAAAGGAAAGCCCATTCATGGAGAAAGTGAAAAGGGAAGGATATAGAAAAAGGACTAGTAGTACTATGTGGCATGAGAAAGCCGGAGAGTGGTAAATACTACATTCATAATATTCAGGCCTTTCAGGAACACGATTTTTTGTCTGCACTTCCTTCCTCCCGCTCGTTCACTCGCTCATTCATAAAAGAAAAGTAAAGACGATTATCATTATGATGACGCTGATAATAGGATGCCAGAGCCAAGCCTTAGCACACAAAAAAAACTTCTTTCGGGTCTTTTCTAGTAGCCGTTTCCTAATACCATCATCATAATGTTATCAGTCGAAAAGCAAACATACTCTTAAGATATGTTGGACAATCAGGAGGACAAACACAAGGCGTGTTTGTATAAATGAAACAGTGATAGTGATAGCGATACCATGCCATTGCCATGCTATACCCTTCTGTTTTACAGAGGCAATATGAGAAAATAAAATTCTCTTCTTCATTTCAGCTCCCAGCTATACTATAGCTTCTTCTCACTTTCACATTCAATATATTATATATGTTTTCCCCAGTTTAAATGTTATTCTATACGATTTAATCAGAAAATGCTGCCCCCTTCCCGCTTGCTTCTCATTCCCCATTTCATCCTCCAAATTACTGTCATTCCAAAGACGTGATTTGATTACAACTCTCTCGCTTACTACTTTCCCCGCATCTCTTTATGATAGTGAGGAGAAGGAAATCGACTGAGCAAATGTGTGTTGGGAAACAATGAGCTCCATGAAAATAACACAAAAGCCGATAAGAGCTAACAATGCGAAAAGAAAACAAACCAGAGAAAGTATCCGCTCCTCTCACCATGTACATGTACATAGCTCGCTATTAGTATTACGAGGAACAGTCGGTCCCTCTTTTAAATTACTCCCATTCCCAATTTTAGTAGTATCCATCCAGTTAAGAAGAAACAATAGCTTTGGTTCAACAAGAACGGGAAACATGCCATCGCAATTAATGTTTTTTTTTCAGTCCCATTGGCACATCCACGCAAACATTCAATTCATGACTTGATAGGATAGTAGTGCATGTGTATTGCCACATACATAATATCTGGTAAAAGCAACAAGCTGAGTGTGCAGAAAAAAACAAGCTTTGTTTTTTCCCTTCCCTTTCGACTTCAGATTTACTGATCATTGTTGTACGTAGTCTCAATCTTTTTTCAGGAGATTGGAGATGGAATACCTATACGAACATAATATGTACATACACCGTCACCGTCAACTCCCACCACCCTCGCCTCATCAGGATCGCTCCAATAATCATGATCACAAAACAATAATAAAAAATGCAACTAGTTGTAAAAGAGGAAAAGTAGAGCCAGTAGCGAAGCGAGTAATCAAGGAAGCCGACGTAAGAAGACACGAGAAAATGAGAAAAAAGTATATAGCCTTTGGAGTTTGAACAAGAATAAGAAGCAACAAAAGGTTCAACGAACCTCGACACCAAAATTATATCTGTGTTCCATAAAACTATCAGTGCCTGCTTCGAATTAGACATTATACCTACAGTCTACAACAACTTACTTACAACTTCTGCTACAATAGCAGCATTATAATGTAATCTCAGTCAGTCATCATTATCATCGCCGCTATCACAATCACATGGCCATGCATTCTTAATGAAGGAAACGACAAAAAAATCTTACAAGGGAATTTTCTCTCGTGGAAATGGAGGAGAACGGTAACGAGAACGTAGGAGCAACCGCATTTTTTGACGGAGAAAACGAATCTTCTGATTTGATCTAAAGCATCGTCGTCGTCATCACAGTCATGTGCATGTACATAATATGTATACTTACATATGTATAGCTATTTTCTTGATTTTCTTAAGCTCTTGTTAAATTTTTCTTACAAGAATGCAAAACTTTTGTGTGGTGACAGAGCCCCTGCTACACACAGCAAAGAAAAGCTCGTCTCCTCGCTGTAACTAACGCCAAGAGGCAAAATAATGATAAGAGAAACTCGCACAATAAGGAAGACACACAATGCATAATGCTGGAACTGGAAATCGTGCCACCTTTGTTAGTATGTATACTATACTGTCAAAAGAGAAAAAAGGGACAACTTGGAGAATATGTTCGTCTGATCTCATTCTGTCCCTTTCCTTCCCGTTCACTCACTTTGGCGGATACAATTTTGGCAAATTTTAGTTTGAGGAAGTAGTAATAAAGTCTGAAATAATAATTTTCATTTTGATTTTGATATATTCACGTCCAAGTCAAAGGTGAAAGTAGGACGAACTTATTTTCATTTCCAATCTTTGCGGCTGGAAATGACTTGTATCTAACACTATATAATATGTATGGTTGTTGTTCCTCTTTTAATCAAAACTTTTATCGCCAAAATCGAAGACGCCATTCTGTGACACAATCGAAACAACATGTTATTCCGTTGGCTCGTTTATTTCATGTATAATATGTATGGTTGTGGTTCCTCTTTTAATCAAAACTTTTATCGCCAAAATCGAAGACGCCATTCTGTGACACAATCGAAACAACATGTTATTCCGTTGGCTCGTTTATTTCATGTCGTTAGATGGAATAAACTATGTATGTATGTACATTAGGTATTTCCATTTAAGAGGAAAAACTCCTACTCCCACAAAGTCTTTTCCCTCCATACTCCATACATTTTTAGTTACAATATTGCACAAGGCATAGTGGTAATAATAATGACAACAGCAACATGCTTTTAGTTTTTTCCTTGTTTCAGAAATGGAAAAAAGTGAGAACCAAAGAAGCTGTGTCGTATGTATACAATGTATCCATCTCCATCTACATAGCACCAAATAACCTCCTCACCATCGTCGTCGGCGCACACACACATTACAGAAAAAACCAACTACACGAAAACTAACAGCTTTTTTATTCCCCAAAGACTACTCTTCTCCTCTCTGATATCCTCCCTCTCCCGGTGTGTGTTTTTCCGTGAAAACTAATATGAAACAACCGTGTGTGTAGAGCAGCGTCCGCTGCTATTACTATTACCCCCTATACTATTCCCTCCAACCTCCAAGGTGGTTTTTGCTATATATGCATGCACTCTAATTTCATCAAGATGTTGAGTTTGAGACACAACGAGAAAACTGTATTATCATCGGATGAGAGAGAATGATGATGAAACTAACAGAAAAAATATAATACAAGAAGAGGAGGCATTATATGAGCAACGTGTATTGTGTATAGGAATCTTACACTGCTACTGCTAGAACATTCTACTTATTTTTTTCTTCTCAAGAAGGACAAAAAATAATAAACGTGGAAAAAATAATGGAACGCGCATCGGTGGTTTGGTTTAAGAAATAAACCAAGGGAAATAAAGACAATATAGCGTGTCATAGCCACATCACAGCTCAATATAAGGAAGCTCTATTATTATAATCTCTCTATCTATGCTCTACTTACTTCTACTACCTATAAGGCAAACCAGACCATGTGAAAGTCCGCTTTGAAATTTTAGGCAGAGAAAATCCATTTTTCGCAAAGTTTAAAGAAAAACTCTTATAACAAGATTCCTGAAAGGAGGAAGTGGAGAAAAAAAAACTATTTTTCCCCAACCAAGAAGGGAGACTTTTTTTGCATTTTTTTGTCACTAGTGAGCTGTAAGCAGTGCTAGTTTGTATTTTGCAGTATATTTTATGGTAGAAGAACGTGTATTTATAATATATCAAAAAAGATTTGAAGGAGACAAGACAAGAATTGGAAATCAGCATCGTACATACAAAGCGTCAGCCGCATCGGTTCCGTTCAAGCGTACATATAGCATAAGACTTCAAGTTTTTACATGGGGAAATGTAAACATTTTTTTGAAAAATGTTCATTCAATTCAAGATGCCTAGAAGAGAAGAAAAAACTTATATTGCAACAGATAAACATGAGTAAACTTTACTTGAGAATGGCAATAGGAAAGGAAACAGAGATATTTTTTTCTCTCTCGGTATAATATTCAGTTTCAGTGAGGGAGAGAGAGTGTGTGTCACACACACTAAGCACAATTCATACGAAAATAAATTAAGATTGCTGTAGTGTACTGTAGAGCATTTCTCCTTCCTTGGGATCGCTTGGCGATTCGACAGAAGCTGAGCAACTGTAAAATGCAAATGTGTTCTGGTGGAAAGCATAAATCTTTGGAAATAGTTTACAGGAAAGAAAAAAAGTAAATTGAACGAATTTTTCATCGAAAAAAACAAAATTGTGTAACAAGCGGCTGGCTGTGCGTTGCGAAAACATTATGAATTGGGTTTCAGATTGTGTCGCCTATAATAATCGTTTTGGGGGATGGGAGGCAATAGAGCGAGTAACATAAGACCTACCTATAAGGATCGGTGGAAATTGGGTGTGCAATTTGTTCAGCTTATTCTGTCAGTCAGGAGGAGTCAAGCCTTCTTTGCGGCGGCACGTCCATAATAATATTCCATAGTCAATGAATTTCACTCCGGGAAATGAACTAAGGTAGACCAAATACATAGGAGGTAATCGGGTGTGACCGATGATGAATGCATACATAATTAAAACGGGCTACCCGTGAAATCAAGCAATCACATAAACAAATCAAATATTTTTCTTTGGATTAGATGCATGAGCATGAGCACTAGCAAAATCGATTTGTTTTGTGATGTGTAACCTAAAACAGATCGCGGTAGTGGTGGTTCAGTAGTGTGATTTACTTTTGTTTTGGAAAACGAATCCTTTCCTTCCGCATCACATTTCCAAAACTTTGTGTGAAACGATGAAAGTATTTTTATTGTGTTTTCCTAACTGACAGAAAGGGAATGAGATCAGAATAAAAACCACGAATAAAGATAAAACGTAATGTCTAGTGAATCATTTTCCATTCACTTCCACGTTCAAGTCAAGGGGATGTCATTTAGACATTTTCATTTCTTTCAAGTTTCGAGCAACAAGAAGTACGCAAGTCTGTATGTATACGTACTTATGTCTTGCTGAAAATGACGAAATATTTATGCAATGCAGCCAGAAGATCAGGAAATTGGAAGAGCTCCTTCTTCTCAACTCAAATATCATAATATTGCAGAGAATCTGAATGTATACGTATGTATGTCTTGCTGAAAATGACGAAATATTTATGCAATGCAGCCAGAAGATCAGGAAATTGGAAGAGCTCCTTCTTCTCAACTCAAATATCATAATATTGCAGAGAGGAAGTGGGAGAGAAGAATCCTTGGATTTTTAGAATGGTCTTT
Source organism: Seira ritae (assembly GCA_027744415.1). Taxonomy (NCBI): domain Eukaryota; kingdom Metazoa; phylum Arthropoda; class Collembola; order Entomobryomorpha; family Entomobryidae; genus Seira; species Seira ritae. The sequence goes on from JAHZNI010000755.1 coordinate 9,870, forward strand.
TATGAGTTTCTGGTTACAGCATTCTTCCTTATCACTACCAGTACCAGTATTGCAGATGCTATTGCTATTCATATGTACTATGTATTTAAAGTTCAAAAATGTCGGAATGTGAAATACTTAATGCTGCTGAGAGAAAATTTATTTGTGCCTTCTCAAGCGTTTATTCCGGACGTATGAAGATGAATTTCTCTGACTCTCTTCTGCACAAAATAAGAACTGCCTACACGATTGTATTCATTCGTTCTTGCATCATAATCATTCATTTCTACACTTAAATTTTTCCATACAGTTCCAAGATTGGACCACGCCTACCACTACTACTACCGATGTTTTCTGTGCATGTACATGATCCAGTATACAATAATAATACGCATACGGGAGAAAGCAATATCATATTGAACGAAGTACATATCGCATGCAGCATATTTCATTTTTTTTTAAAAATAACTGCCTAAGTGGAAAATGATAGACTATCAGAAAAAAATACCTGTCTTTCTCCCCGTTCTCCATCCTGCGTGATGTGATTTGCAGAAAGGAAAGCTCCACCATAAAAAACTCTAATATGAATCAATAAGGCATTTTCTCCCTCTATTTTTTCCTTGCAATGCAATATGCAATGCAATACAACGCCTCAGTTTTCATGGCTTTAAAAAGTATCAAAAGCGGAAAAGCCCTAGGCTAAGCACAGACTTCCTAAATATGTGCAATGGAAATGGAAACAATGGAAAAAAGTGCGATACATGTAATGGGGAGCAAGTGCAATACAACAGTCTATATTTAAGTAGCAGGCCATTCCGTGAACGACTTGTTGTTGTTTCTTTATTATTGTTATTATAACGTGCAGTTCTGCACTTAAATCGGGCAATCGATACAATAACAACTTTCCCTCATGCAATCTAATGCGTCAAAAGAATCCTTTAAGGAATAATTCAGAAGAGAAGTGACTGAACTGAACTTCATTTCATTTTCCGAGAACAACTTTTTCACATCACAAAACAGCCAAGAACATTATGTCGTGCTTTAATAACAAAGAGAAAAGGGTCTCTCGCCTTTCTTGGAAGCTTAAGTCTTTTCGCAGTCTTTTTTCTTGCAAAGCCCCAAACTAAACTAGAACTATAGAGCCCAATCCTATCAGAATGGAGGAAACGTACCTTTCCCCTTTATGATTAGAATAAGGTAAGAGCAAAAAAAAAGCAAAGCAACAGAGCGTGGAATAAAGCAGTATAAAACTGAAGCGAGAGCAAACAACAGGTGAATTGTGTAAAGAAAAAAAGGCCATAGATATGTACGCCAACGCTGGCTGCATTTACATACTTTATTCGCAAGTAAGTAAAGCAAGCTTAGAGGAAAAAGGAGTCCCGACAGGTGTTTTCTCCTTTTTTTATCTACTGTCGTTGTTGAACCAGGCACATTCTACCACCAGACCATTTTGTTCAAGAGTCCGACTTTAATACATACGAAATGGGAGCGGGGAATTACATTCGGAGAAGCGGAACAGAGTACAAGAAGTCAAAAGGAGAAAAATTGGAAGTTTTATACAAGTTTCCCTCTTGGTCAACCCTTCCCATTCCTGGTCTCTGTGTACCGATCACACACACACACATACAGAGTACATTAGAGCAAGAGAAGAAAATAAAACTGCAATTTGAGTCCATACATATTACATATCGTACAACAGCTTGACTAGTGAAAAGTGAGGTTAAGGATAAAAGGAAACATGGGAAAAATCTACAACAGACTGAGCAGAGGGGCACCTCACCAGGAAAAAGACCAGACCAGACCAGACCATGCAGAGCCAGCAGCTCTCCAGAACTATTTTAAAAGTTAAAAGGCACCACAAGTTGTTTGAATATTTTTCAAGCAAGCGAGCGAGTGAGTGAGTGGAAGTGGAAAAACTTCCAGCGAAACTATATCTGGCGGAGAAACAAAAGAGAAAATAAGCAGGAGCATTTCATGCATTCAAAATAAAAGCAGGGGGGATTGCTAGACAGGTAAAAAAGGAAAAAAAAAGATTAGTACGGACTTATGCTTTTACATAGTTGAGTACGCTCGCGTCAACCAACCAAATCAACCTGCCAAAGGTGCTTTCACTTTCAGATTATTCTCCTTTTATTTTTGCAATAGCATGCTTTCCCCTCAGCAAAAGTGGAGTGAGGAGGGAATGGAATAAACACAAGTAAGTAAGCGAATAAAAAAATGTCAATAAAGATGTACATCGTGGAAAACAATGTAAAATGGATTTAGATTTTTTGAAAAGAGAGCATTTCATTTCAAACCTTTTTATTCTCTATTTTATCCCAGAAGAAAAGTGGAAGGGGAGAAAAAAGACTTGTTGTATTCAGTTCTCTCGGCTCCTCGCTACCGCGTTTTCTCCTTTTATTTTCTACCGAAGACGACGACGGCGAAGAAGAATAAGAAGGCGAGAGCAGCTAGTTTAAGCACTCGTTGCTGACTGAACGAACGAACCAGCGAACGGAATATATATTTTTCTGGGATATTTATGCGAAATAATACTGACAAAGTCTGCGTATAAAGTAGGAAGGGGAGAAAAAAGACTTGTTGTATTCAGTTCTCTCGGCTCCTCGCTACCGCGTTTTCTCCTTTTATTTTCTACCGAAGACGACGACGGCGAAGAAGAATAAGAAATAAGCAATATCCTTTCTTAGGAATTTTTTTTCCACTCTCTCTCGCTCACCGACCCTCTTTAAAGTCAATGTGTGTTGAAGAGCTCAATATATTATTTCACGAAAAATTGTTTTCAACAAACCTTTTCTTTCCTAGAGGGTAAGGCGAGAGCAGCTAGTTTAAGCACTCGTTGCTGACTGAACGAACGAACCAGCGAACGGAATATATATTTTTCTGGGATATTTATGCGAAATAATACTGACAAAGTCTGCGTATAAAGTAATATAAACTTTGTTCTGCTCCTATGTACTACATATATGTATATACTTTCACTTTGTTGGCATCTGAAAAATGCAAAATGTACATATATATAAAGTACGAGTATTTTTTTCTCTATCTACCACACCTTTATCGTATGGGGCATTGTTGGGTGGGGTAAAAATCGTTGGCAAGAGGAGAAGTAAGATGTAATAAAAATGCTGCTTCCTCCTTTTTCCCTTCAACTGCTCCTCTACGGAGAAAGAAAAAGTTAGCACTGCTGCTATTTATGTGCAGCTCTCTGCTCACTCCTACTACTTGTTCTTTGCCTTCCACCCGCTCCGCTCTCCCCAGCTCAGCTTTCGTATGAGAATAAAAAAATCCTTTCCTGAGAATGGATCCAGCAAGGGAAGAAGGAAAAGAAAGCTTTTTTCCAGAGTTATATAAAAAAAGGCGCAACAACAATAGTCACCACCACCGTTTCACTTTGAGAGAGAGAGTGAGCTGGAGAAAGAAAGCACAAAAAAGGACTGTTTTTCACGTTTTCTCAAGTATTTCACTCTGCTGCGTGCTTATAGTCCGCTACCACCACCAATACCACCACCACCAACGACTAAAGTGATCCAGCTCCTGTAGCAGAACTGGAGAGAAAAAAATTATGTAGAGACAAGAGAGATGGGCAGCGGAGAAGGCTGTTGAAGCTTTTTTTTGCTACTTCAATTGCTCCTGCTTGGCTGGTTGTTGTTGTTGCTGATGATGCTGATGCTGCTGCTGCTGCTGCTACTTGCTGCTTGTGATGCTTCTCTTCTTCCTTCCTTTATTCTTTTCAATGACTGGATTTTTTCCTGAACGCGGAGAAAGTATGTATGTATCTCTGTGTGAAATCCAAGCAAATAAATAAAAATGAACGAAAATCTAGTCCAGCTTCATTCGTTCATTTAGAGAAAAAGATGTGCGCTATGAACAGCACGAGTTCTTTTTTTAGCGAGAGCGAAAGTCAACTAGACCAGAACAGAGCAGACCACTCAGAAAAAAACTATATTATACTTTTTGTTTGTATATTTAAGTACACAAAAAAGATATGATGAGAATGACGAGAAAATCCGAGATTTTTTTCTAGCTTTCCCCGTCTCCTACAGGCTATATGGTGGTACAAAGTAGCGTTATAGCACAGTGAAGAAAGTACTTGTAGAACAAGTTGTGTGTCTTTTTTTGTCCCAAACAAAAAAAAGAACTTGGATTAGAAGCGAAAATGTTTGGAGTGCGAAGAGGGACACTGTAACTTTTTTTTTCTCAAGCGAAAGAAAAGTCAACTAAGCTGAAGAGAAAACTTTTACTTCTCTATGAGCAAACAAAAAAAATTCTTGCTTGCAGAGGAAAAAGTCTAGAAAAAAATGTTCTTTTTTTATTTATGATGAAGAATAAGTACGGCAAGGAGGAGAAGGAGGATGTGAATTTTTTCCTCCAGAAGTTGTACACTTTTTTTCTGTTTTACTACTACAACTACTCCTTTCCCTTATAACAATGGAGGAAACAACTTGTTCACACGTATTACAATTCATTCTTTTCCCCCTTCTGGCGAGAAGGAGACAATGCAATGATCACACGAAATAAGAGGAGAGACGACAGAGGCGCTAATAGGAACGGATTGAAAGATCTGAAGGTGGATTCTACCACTTCCAGCGGGTGAAGCATGAGGAGGGGGTAATATTGCAATTCGTCTTTGTCATAATCGAAAAAAATAGTAGAGAGACTTTTATTACGACAGGGGAATACCAGGAAGTTCCTTTCTTTTTTCTCTGAAGCACCACAGGTGAGAGAGTTAAACTGACACTCCCTTACACAATGTCGACAATCAAGTCAAGTCAAAGTGAGAGGACGAGGAGAGATGAG
>JAHZNI010000756.1:0-32001 GCA_027744415.1 Seira ritae
GACCGGAAATCCTTTGCTGTTATTGATATCCTAAAAAACCAAATCGATTTTTAAAATGTTAATTTTCTAGGAGAGGAATGGAGCTTGTGAAAACCTACTTCTGTGATTAGGCCAGAATTAAGGAAAACTTCAAGGATTCGGATGTTTTCTTTGATGGATGCCACTGTCTCCAGCAAATGATTGGTACTTTGAATGCAGAGATCTAAATGCATTTCCGTCATCTTAGGAAACTGAATTCTCCCAAGGAAGTTGCTCCGGTGGAAAGATTAGACACAATGAAAGCTCAAAGTGTGACTGAAGATATACTTTCATAGACATTTTCAGGTAGAATTGAAATTGTGTCATGTTGTTGAATTCATCTCGATAAAAATCGAGATTATTATTGGTTTGCTTGGTATGCCGTATGCCCATGGTCTATTATAAACTTCTTACAGAATTTAAATACGTAGGCATCAGGTAATACCTATGCCACAAGAAAACAAATTATTAGGCCCCAAATCAAATTTGTTTTGTTTATATTGTTTTGTGGAAGGAACACCAATAAATACCATAAAAAAGGAATCAACCAAATCATGCCATAATTTATCTCATAGGTGGCATGTACTTTGTGGCAGGAAGCAAATCATTACTACGAACACGATTTACCAAACCCGACCGCAAATTTTAATAGAAAACGTGGGCAATGGGCATTATTTTGTCCGGGTTTGAGGAAGCAGAAAGAATAACTTGAATAGTGTCGTAGATTGTGTGGTCGTTCAAGCGATTTTCTTATTTCTCTGGTGGACATAACGTGATGCGATAACAAGAATCAATTCGAAATGAACGGTGAAAGACAGGTAAGTTAAGTACCAACTTGATTGGTGGAAGGAACGCTTCTTAGCTGCCTTGAGTATTGGGATATGCCAAATAGTGTTTATACACACATACCTAAATTTCATTGCGTTTGAACCAATACAATGCTGATTTATTTTTTATTGTTTTCACCTCAATCGGCCAATGGGTAACTGAGTGAGCCTCTCAATCACAAGAAAAACATTGTTTTGAATTTGAATAGTGATTCAATTAATTATTATCTACGGTTTTGATAGCACATTTGGAAGAATACATAATTCTAGGTAAAAATACGTTTCAATTAGTTAACACATGAAGTATTATTATGATTAGTACACTAATTGTGCACGACAGAAGGCCCGCGAATTCCTCTAGGATAGGATAGTATTGATGAAAATTTTGTCAAGCTTGCACATAACTTATTTATAAGCTGAAAGCTTACATGAAAGCTTGATGAAAGAAATTCAGATCGTACAACAACGCTTTTTGTAAGGCACAAAATATCATTCTTTTGCAAGAAAGCTTTCCTTAATTACTTAAGTCCGTAAAAATGAACAAATAAACCAATATCATTAAACAAAAAATTGATTCATTACTGTATGAATAGATTTTGAATGTTTACATGTTAATCAACTCCTAAACTTGTTTTGAAAAATTAAGCAATATGATTAGTAGACTCGATTCTTCTGCAAGAAGGCATTTTTGAACTCCAGAATCAAAGAAAATATTTAGAATCCGTAATTGATTGAAATCCTGACATTTGTTTTACAACTGAATCTATTTTGGCGAGACAAGATTCGTTAACTGTATATCAAGATTGTATGATTAGAAATAAAGACTGATTGAAAGAAAACATTATGATTCATGAATTCATGAGAATAATGATTTGATAATTACAACGAAGGACACAAGCACAACGTATATAGTGTTTCCTAATTAACGCGAAGACATGAGATTTCATTGGTGTCTGACGCCACAGATACTCACAGCCGTGTTTTGAAGCACCAAGCCAGAAACTGGAAGGATGGAGAAAGCAACGGAGTATTTTGAAGATTCCAACCCTAAAATTTCTAAAAGATCAACAGGCTTCAACGTGTTCACGCGGTAAAAGACGCGCAAAACACATTCTGAAGACTTATCAGCTTCTTTTAACAATTTCCTTAAAGCGTATTCCACTAATTCCTGGAGAACATTGCTATCCAAGGTAGTTCCTTCGTCAACTGTAATAAAAACGCGATGCAGACATTCATAAACATGCTTCTGAAGAGAAGGCATTCATTTATAAAAGGAGAAGAGATTTATAGGAACATGGCAAACCTATTGAAGCTCTGCATACAATTGCCGCAATACGATTCTCATAGTTCCACCGTCTAATTATTTTGACCTTAACACTGTCTTTTCCAACATAACATCCAGTCTCTTCATCTGAAATCCAATGGAAGTTCAATTAAGTATAATTCACAACAATTTTTTTTAGAAAATGAAAACTTTATTTACATTCAAATGCAGTGTTGTGCTTGTGAGCCCAAATCTGCCATTCTACTTTAGCATCTCTCGGTAGGCGCGGAACTACTATATATTCAACAATAGAATTATTTGTGCGTTTCTCCAACTCTTGACGACATTCTTCAATGAAACTTTCATCGGTGACGAAACAAATCCCCTGTTTAAGACATGAGGCATGCATTTACATATTATTTGAGTTTATATAAAAACAAATCAAAGTGATAGAGAATCCAACTATAACTAAAAGCAGTACCTGAACAATGTCCCGTATTTCAACTTTCGAATCTACAGCTCTCAATATTCGCGACAGATGTCGGAGTGCTAGCCTACATTCCATCCTAGCTCCGCCATTAATCATCTTCATACTTCCAGGAACTAATGCAATTTGTCCAGCAATGTAAATTATGTCTCCAACCTAAAAATATCACACGTATGTGAAATAAATACCTTCACAAGGCAAGGAGGACAAGAAACAAATTTTCAAAAATAAAATTACCCAGCAGGCCTGGCTGTAAGGCCCTATATTGGCAGGTGCCCAATGAGAAATACCCTGCACATGCATACAATTGCGAGTATTGCCATCTCCATCTGGCAATGGCCGATAAGCTAAGGCTTCCACCAAAATAGCAGTACTGGACGGAAGCGGAGCCTCAACACATACTCTCACAGGAGGTCGTGCGGCAAAAAACTTAATGTATTCCTTGTTATACTCAGGGTAATCATCCATACTGCTTACATACATGCACACGCTTATCATATCTTGCAGAGAGTATCCGTTTTCTTCCATAATTCCTACAAAAGGAAATAAAAGTCATTTCTGATAGTGTTCCTTTATTCCTTTTATATACGAGAATCCACGATAGGAATATTGAAAAGTATTCATTACAACAAACTTTTTAGAGATGTTAATGCGTTCTTCATTGGATTGCTTCCCGGAATATCGTCCTCACATCCTTCATTTTCCAAAATATTGTCTTTTTTCCCTTCAATTCCAACGACCCAGCACCACCCTCCACTATTTACTGTGACTCGAGGTACTACAGGGAAAGGATTGTTTTCCGCAATGTGAACCGTATGGCATACACCCTCAGGATTCTCATCCATCTCTGCGGCAGGGTCAGTATTTGAATCTTCTCCATCACTGCCGGATCCACAATTAACATCTCTTTCTTTCACACGCGCAGAACAGTGAATCTTACAATGACGTTCGGATTCTTTAACTCCAGTTTTGACCCAAGTACAACCCTCCTTGCTCCCATCACAATCACAGCAAATGGCTTTGTTACATTCAATCAAGTCAGACACAAAATCGTCAGGAGTTTTAATGGGATGACTTCTTAACCTATCTTGTTGCTTATTTAAAATTGGTTCGTCTTCCAAAACAGCGTCTTCGTCCATTTCTTCCAAAGACTCCTCCTTCACTGGTGTTACCTGTTTCACCAAGTAATGTAAAGCATCAACTCGATTTTACATAACTTCGTAATAAATTCAAGACATTACAAAAGTAATCCTTTTAACTTACAGTCTTTTTGACTAGATGCAATTTATTAAGTTTCAAATAACCGACGGGTGCAAAAGCATCATTCGAGTGAATTACTTTTTCATAGTCTTCCCTGAAATTCAATGGCAAAAATTATTAGTAAGACGAAACATTTTTGTAAAGTGCTATTGCTTACTTACAAAGCGATCGATTTCTGAAATAAAGGGCAGTCAAGAGTGAATGTTTCGTACTCGCCTCCTTCACCACATACATTGATTCCATATTTTTCTTTCTGTGTAACCATAAATGCAAAATTGAAAAGCTTTTGATCTAATACAACGATATGATTTGAAATAGTTAAATAGCATCAAATGAAAGTCTGGTTTTACTAACCGAGTCCATGAGGTGCGACTGCATTTCTGCAATCGTCTGGCCAAGATGTAAATCCGGATTAAGACCAAGAGACGCCGTTTTAATTATGATTGCATTTATGCCAGAGTCAATCATTTCCTGCAACAACTCTGTCTGGTCGCGCCTCCACAAATAAGCAAGAGATACCAGCCCCAATCTCGTACACCTAGAAAAAACAAGAGAAGCAACATAACTTTGATTGCTTTTGTTTTATTATTTTTTCATTCTCTTGCAATGTGCTTACACATTTTCAACTCGAACTCTCTGGTAGTCACTTAATATGGCACCTACTGCAACCCCCTCGATAGGAATATCATTCTATAATAAAAAAAGCAATTCATTGCTTATCGCATAAATAACCAAAAACCAAACTAACGTGAAATTGCGTTTAATTCCTCATACAAACCTTGACTTCACTTAGCAGGGAATACAAATCTTCCACTTCATCACCATCTGTCGGAGAGTAATCCTTGCCCTGAATCACCGCTTGACCGGATATAACGCGCCTGTATAGAGGCAGCCCCATTGATTGGGAGTACAGTGAGATTCCGTCATGTCCTACTGTTTGGTACATGTAACTGTCCATTTCATCTTCAAGTCATCAAAATACATAAAACCATTACCCAGTTTTCAACATGAGTTTACAAAATTAAAAATCGAATTTCTTTGATAGAAACATTTACCACAATGCGCAGGTTGGAGGTTAGCAAGTGCCACGATCTCATGGCCCGCAGCGACACACATCATCATATTGTAGCAGCTATCCTTCCCTCCACTAACTAAAGCTACTACTCGCATTTTCGTTGCTTTTTTATTACAAGTTAAACTTAAAAATATAATTTTTCACCGGGAAAAATTATGTTAAATGAATGAACAAAAAAGTAAAGTAAGATTTAGAAGATTACATTATCAATCACAAAAAGGTCCCATGAACATTGAACCCGAATTCGAACTTAAGCGTTAATGAACTTAAAACTTGACTATTTCACGGCCAAATAGAAGTAGAAACTTACTTCGCTGGGGGAAGGGAATAACGACGAACGTAAGGAATAAGGTTTATTGTGAAAACTGACTGAAAGATCTAACTTAAAAGGGACATCATTTGAAATCTTCTCTGGAGATGCCATAATTCCTGTAAAATTGAGAGAAAAAAAAACAAATGAATGGAGTTAATTTAGTCTACCTCTCTCACATGACCTCCACTTTAAGGTGGACTTTGTGCATAATAAGAGAAATGTCAATAATTCTTTAATTTTTGGTCTCGTTTAAAACACCTTACACATTTGACATTTAGAATTGGCACAATCACGCACACTGTTTCATTGAGCAATCAATCCACTTTTCCAACAGGGGAACTCCGTCACCGCATTGATTTAGATATCCTAGAATAAAAAAAATTAAACATTAAAAAATTATTAGCACGATGAAATTATTATTAGTCAAATTCGAGACATAAGAGTGTAGATAGTCAGTTTTTGTTAAAAGAACTTGACCAAAGATAACGACAACGAGCTAATTAAAACACATGCACATACATAAAATGCATTTACTCTGGCATTGTCTTGTCTAAAAAAGAATAATAATTCCTTTCATGCACCCGATTCACTCGATGTCGATAAGGTACTTCTTGATTACTTTGCACTTCAAATATTTATTAAGTTTAAAGTAGATCAGAACACATCAGCTGCTTCATCTCCCACCTGTTTTCTTCAGAACACTAATTTTTTTCTTCCACAAGTTACATAACTTTAAATATCTTCTGTATGTAAAGCAGGGTAGCAAAGTATTTGAATAGAATAAATTTTTAAATATTGACTTTACATTATAGACCACATTTTAATTTAATTGGTGACTCGCATAAATAATGAGCATGAAAACATTTTCAAAACCAATTTTACCTATTCAGGAGAATGCAGCAAAACTTGAGTGTTTTGACCCAAAACTTCCAATATTTTTTTTGGCTTTCGTAACTTTCGTTTGATGACTAAAACATTGAATGTAAAAATAGATTTTATTTAATTATTCCACCATTCTTTCCTTTATTACACGATAAGATAAATCCGACGACATGTTCTCACTGAAGACTCGAAAGAACTGAACTGAACTAAAGAGTCAGCAGGTGAGCATGAGCAAAGTCTATCATAGGTTTTTGCATGCATGACCAAAAAATAATATGATATCAACAAGCAAGCAAAAGCAAAGCAAGCAAAAGCACTTTTCCTTCCATGCATGCATGCATTCAAGATGTGATCTTTTTTTATTTTGTTCTTTTTTTATTTTGAGGAACGAAGAAAAAAAAAGAAAATCAGTACATTCCAATCTCACATTTCCCCAGTAGGCTGTACAATGTGAAAAGCCAGAAGAAAGGAGTTTAGTTAGTGAGGTACAATATTATGGATTTTTATCTAATTGGAAGCCTGAGACGAGAAAAGCATGAAGTAAAAGTAGGTATCAAATATCAATCCTTTTACTTGGCTTGAGCAATAAAAATCTAATTACAAGAAATGAACTTATAATTTCGCAAAAACTTTTCCTTCTCAGGAACGAAAGACGCACGGTCGGCTTGGAGGAACCCCGGATCGATATATAAGGAGAATGTTTCCCAATGGGGAAAAATTTCATTGCATTAGTAATTAATTAATGTATTTCTAGGCACGACTACCTTTTTGCCCTTTTCTTCATTTCGTTTCCACTTTCTCTCTGTCAAATTTTCTTTCCGACCGTTCGCTAAGTATGGATTTCAAACCAAATCAACTTCGGAGGCTCCATCCATCATCGGTTCTTACAAAACAGGGCAAAAAAAGCGTGTTGAATCTGAATAAATGCATTTGGTTGCGAAATTTTGAAAGAACATTTAATAATAATGACATAAGAAATTGAGGCTAATATTTTATTTGTGCTAAATGCGTTTGAGATTTTTGGAATTATCAATTTGAATGAAATGCTAATTCTTGAGACAAAATCGATCATATATTTAATTGAAATGGCATTTTAGTATATTTGCTGATTTTTTTTGCAAACTTATGCAATGTAGGTATAGGTATGAGTTTAGCATGTAGGGAGAAACAATCCAAAGCCAAGGGAGCATATAACCTTAATCTTAATGATGACCATATTTTTACACAATATTATTAGTTTTCAATAAGGAAGCTATTTGTTCATAGTCATATTGAATTGCATGATGTGCTCTGCAAAAATAATGTTCGAAATCCTAATACTAATCTTTTAATTTTCATTAGAAAAATGTAAATTAAGAAGAATTGAATTTATTTTAATTCTCCAACTTCTAAAAATTGGCCTATGGACACAATAATGCATAAACGAAGTATTAATGCACAATGCATTGGACAATCGAGCTTTTCTTCTGCATAATACTTACAACATCGTTTACGTGTCGACACATTTCAATCAATTAAACTATGTCGAACCAAACAAAAATACTTAAGCTATAATTCATTATTTCTTAACAAACATGCATATTTAATTGCCAATCCCATTGGAGCCGTAATTTTTGAAAATACAAAGTATTTATAAACATAATCTTAAATGCTTACTTGCATCATGTTGGATCAGTTGTAGAAGACGCTACTTTCGATTAGACGTTTTTTACTAGTTCTTATTCGGATACCTTTAGATCATGTAAACTGACCTAGATTGCACTGCTATTTGCATTTGCGTACACTGCACAGAGTGCGTTCTTGAGACAACCTGACCATTCAATTCAAACGAAACAAGCTGGGCTGGGAGAACAAAGAGAAAGGGAAATTACATGAATAATCCATTCTTTTAATGCATTTCACTGATAATCCTCCGATTACAGAAATAGTAGAATTTGAAAGGGTGACCTGATGCCACGTTAGGCTCATTTCTATAATCGAAATTATTATACATTATGCAAATAAGTAGGGACAATATACTTACAAAAAATTGAACAAATTTTCGTTCGAACTTTTTCTTGAAAGGGAGATGTCAAAAACTTCAAAATTGCCTACTGACGCACAAACTATTACGGTTTGGATTTTTGATGAATCACTTATTTTGCAAATTTTGAAATAGCGATTTACTATTTGCATCATAAGAGATCACGTAGGTATTAAATATTTTTAATTTAAGGTGTCACATAATTTGATAGGGAAAGGCAATAAGGAAACTTTTTGAAAAAAGTGTCAAACCATTCATGCATACCTAAATGATGCTTATCTTTACTACATGGAATGATTCATATTATATGTTATTACGGCAAACAACATAGGTACATACATATATGCATTAGGTATCGCAATTTGACTCTCCTGACAAATAAGTTTGGGGACTATATAGGTATGGGGAAGTCAAAATTTGTATATATACATGTTTTTGTGCATGACAATTGAAGAGTCATTTTCTAAGGGGGGACAAATGACAACTGCTTCAAGAAGTAGATAAACTGCTGTCAGAATCTAAGAAATAATTAGTGACTCAAACAAGTTCGAAAGTACTTTGAAGAACTTTGAGATTTCCTTAAAAAAGTACATTTGTCATTTGCAAATTTTCTCTGTTCTTGGTCTAACTCGGTTGTTTGCTAGAAATTCAGTGTGTGACTTTCAAATGAAGACGGCCCAAAAGCTCTAAGAAACACATAAAATGGGTCGAAAAGTAGATGTCGTCTTGTTTTTGCTAATATACTACTCTTCTTGCGTCAGGTTGTGTGCCGGTGAGAAATCTTTGTTTGACGAATTACCCATGAATGGAGCGTTGGACCCTTCAACAGCGGCAACGAGTTCATCATACTACTCCAGCGATGCGACTCAAAAACGTCCAGTCCAGCAGGATAGTATTGAGTATGACTTGATATTGAAAAGACGATCATCTTCCCAGAGTCATGCAACTTCTCTTTTCGATGAGCTTCCTAACCAAGGCGCAATGGAGGAGAATTCACCAAAAAGCTTGGCAAGAAGTGCAAGAGATTCAGTCTACGCGCTTGATGGTGGGAATATAGAGTATGAAATCAAGCCATCGAAACCAGCTTCGGAATTTAATGTGATCCTAGAAAATGCAATCATTCCTCAAGTTGTGAACTCCATTGCAAAGAATACACCGATTCTTACGGCGGCTGTTCCAGTGCCAGTTTTGACTCCTGTCAACTCAGTTGCCGCTGTAAGTCGCCCTCAATTTGTGGAGCATCATGAGAGGGTAGTGCTTTCTCCCACTTCAAGGTTGCAACCATGGCACCAGCAGCAACGCTTACCTCTTTCTATACGACCACCAAGTTTAAAATCAAGGCAGCTTTTACTGGAGAAAGCAAATCGAACATTTCAACACGTCTCTGCAAATGCGGCTGGGCCAACTGTAATTGTGTATGCAAATCCTGATGGAAGTCGCAGTCAGCCCGGAGGCACCGTTGGCAGCAGTCACACTATCTCGTCCAAGAAAGTAGGTGATCCAGCAAACAAAAATGAATTTCACTATCATTATCATTACAACAACGAAGGAAGGAACAAAAGCCCAAATAATCGTAAGCGAAGGCCCATTAAAAGACCAGGGCGACATGGGAGCCAACGACAAAGGTTTCCCCCTGTTACTAGAGGACGACGACCGCATCGGCCCGGGCACATGCATGGTCACAATCACAACCACACGCATGGTCATGGACACATGCATGGACATGGACACATGCATAACCACACGCATGGTCACGGCCATGGACACAATCACAACCACACGCATGGTCACGGAGGGGGACATAATCATGGAGGGGGACATAATCATGGAGGGGGACACAATCATGGAGGGGGACACAATCATGGAGGGGGACATAACCACGGAGGGGGCCATAATCACGGAGGGGGTCACAATCATGGAGGAGGACACAATCATGGAGGAGGAAGTCAGAGTGGCAGTGGTGAACAAGGAGGACAGAACGGAGGTAGCCAAGGGGGAAGTCAGCAAGGAAGTGGGCATCATGGAAATGGTTGGGGCTCTTCCAGCAGTGGTGGTGGTGGTAATGGAAATCAGAGTGGTGGGGATGATGATGGGGGTGAGGATTCTGTGGAAGAAAACGAGGATGATGATGGCGGTGAAGAGGAAAGTGAAAGCAACGGAGACGAGTCAGGCAATGAAGATGGATCAGGAGGGAATGGAGGTTACCAGTCTTCAGGTAAACCTGAACTTCGTGCTTTTTCCGATTATGACAGCTCCAGCAGTTCTGAAGAAGATTTTAGGCCACGTCACTCAAATACAAAGCACAGAAGACCTCATCATTCTAAACCATTATCATTGTCTTTGTCGTATGAGCGACCTCCTTCTCGGGACGAGCCCGTGCCGCCTCCGGGATATGGGCCGCCATCGCAACAATACGGACCTCCATCTAATGAATCTCCACAATCACCACCACCTCCTCCTCCTCCCCCACCTCCACCATCACAGCAATACGGACCCCCTGAATCTCCTGCTCCTCCTGCACCACCTTCGAATGAAGAACCCGCAGGAGAAGATAAGTACCACACAACGATAACTTTGCAAACCATACCAATCACAAAACAAGTTACAGAGTTTGTTCAGGTTCCAAATATTGTCCATCAAATATCCACCAGTCAGCAAGGTGGCGCAGTGTCAAATGACCAGGCTTCACGAGATGAAGAGGACTCTCCGCCACAGGAAGGTTATAGTTCCTCCGGGAATGATGGTTCCAAAAGAAAGACTACTCCACGTCCAACTGGTTTTCAAGCTCACTTATCAAAATTCATTAGTGCCACTGGTCTTAATAACGATAATGCAGCGTCTCTTCTTGGACAAAATAATCACAACCGTGGATCAGATTCCGAGTTATTGGAGCTTCTAAGTTCTTCAGGACGATTATCTCACGTTGCCCCATTTTCCCACCACCCTCTCCCTCACCAGACTAATCCATTGCCATTGCTGTCCAGTGGAATCTTTGGAGCATCAAGGTCTCCATTAGCTACCGACTTTCGTCAAGTTCTACCGGTAAGCCATAGTTCATCATCTTCCGATTCCAGCGTTGAAACCCTAAAGGAAATCATCAGGGAGCAACGATACCAAAGCATTTTGAGTGATCTCCGAAGCCGACTTCGAGAAGAGTCAAAGAATGCACAAAGGGCAAGAACAGATTACAGAAGTCTATTCTCAAAAGGTGCTTTACTGCTCAGTGCCTTAACACTTCTTCCCTCCGTCGTCAGCCCTTTCGCAACAGCAACAGCTGCGGCTGCTGGCGCTAGTTCATTAACGAATTACATGTTGCCATTGATTCCTTCGGGCCGGAGAAAGCGTTCCACAAGAGACGCTTTCATAGATCCCCCAAGAATGGATGAATTTGAAAGATGTTTATCCAACGCCACTGACATTACAAAGCCTTCAGCAAGCCGTGACAGCATTGATTGGATTAATTGTGCATATTCATTAGAAAACATGGAAAATTGCTATGAAAAGCCAAAGCCTTTGCATTTAGCAGTTGTAGCATCGGAGGGCAATCAACCAACTGCTGCAGGATGTCGTCCTAATCAACTTAACTTTGCCAGTCGATCCATGATGGTCCGGATAAGATTTGAGTTGGCGAAATACATTAGATCCGAACTTCTTATGAAAAATTCCAGATGCCTGCAGCAAAAATTTTGCGAAAATATGAAGCAAGTAGCCAAGATTGGAGACGAAGAAAAGGAACCACAACTTCTAGAAAGATTTTTAAGGTAAGTAAAGTAATTCATGTATCTTCTACAATGTATAAGATTTTTTACGTTATCACGCTAAAGAAATTATCATTGTCATCCACTGCTTCAGATCGTTTGGAGATGTAGAAAATAATCCATGGGTCAAACAAGTTATCGAAGCGTTCAACAGAAACCAATGCAATGTGTTTTCCTGTTCGAATTCTGTCGCTGTGAGAAGATCGTAACTTTTCTCTTTCTGCTAAACTTATACAAACAAATACAAATTATATTTTTGTACTCTTGTCTTACTGTTGAACTTATAATTGTCTAACCTCTTTCGGTTTACATTAAAATGCAACCGCGTCTTTACTTCAGTCAAACTAAAATTCACTACTTGTCTCTGCCTTGTCAATTTTATCAGTAAATGAATTAAAATGCAATAATCAATATGAATAAATATTATTACTGCAAGTATTACATAAATGACTAATCATTAAAACGGTATTTGCAACTCGTGCAAGAAATTCTAAGTCAATCAATTGATTGAAAAAAAGGTACAAATAATATTGTCAATACTCTTGAAACATGTCACCTTTAGACAATATGCCTTTTTGAATAAAAAAGTTAACGTTTAAAAACTCAACTTTGTAATATTCATAGAAGGATTTTATTGGACATGAGCTATAACTAAGTTCTATGATTTATTCAGAGATTAATTCAAATGTGATGTGCGCACACAATTTAAATACATAATATACTTTAATGAAGATTTAAAGGAGATCGTCACAAGCCCGTTACAAAAGCTTTCAAAAATATAGTAGAACTTTACCAAAATAATGTTAACAAATTGATAAAGTTTATATAATAGTAAGAATTTTTTTGACGAATTAATGAAAGTTTCACTTCAGGTTAGAAAACAAGTATAGAAATTAATAACAATTTCATCAAGCAGGTTACATTCATCTGAATTACATAATACGTAGTAGGATTATTGCAAGCTATCATATTAATTCTGTTCTGTTTTACATCCAATTTAGATGCTTGTAAATAAAAACAATTTTAATTTAGGTTCAACAAACATTTTCGTATATGACTGTAACTAGTAATGATCTCCCTCTTGCTTGAGAGGAGGAACATTTAAACATAATGGATTCCAATCACAATCGGTACAGAATGAAATTATATTTATATTTAAAAACTCGTAATCAGCTACAAGATTTAAGTAAATTAGTCCACCGTCCGTCACAAAAGTTTTACTTCCGCTTTGGCAGAATGTCCAGGTAAAGCAAGAAATATAAAATATGATAATAATATGCAACAATATATGTACTTTAGTTTTATTTTTCGTTTAAACGTTATCAAGTTTAGAAAGTAATAAAATAGGGTCAAATTTCACAGTACAACGTTACAACAACGAACGACACCTTCTTATCTATTGCATACGAAATATATACTAATTGTAAAATTATTCTTAGTAAACTCCACTGAACACCACTGACTGGAATCCAATGGCTAAAAGAGACAGTTTTAACAAGGAAAACTGTTTTTAAAACTATCCCTGTGCTGTGATGGACTGATTGAAAGATGAAACTGTCACTTTAAACTTTAATTCAATAAACCATTTCCGCATGTTTCCGTTTTGGTGCTGCTAACGCTTTCTTTATAACCGTCCAATCTTCGACAATGTCAACGTCATTGAGCATATACACTAAATAAGGTCCTGAGACTGTCACAGGCTTTTTCTTCTTGTCGCCAAATAGGTCGATGGATTTTTTGTTTTTACGTTTTAAAGCAGTCTCTAACCAAAGTTCTGAGGTAAAGTCATTATTTCTGTCCTCTTCTAATCGACTTATCTTATCCTCAAGATCTGACTTGATGGAGTCGTACAGAAGTTGCTTCTCGCTCTGGAATATAATAACAGAATTAATTTTTATTAAAAATATCTACGGGCGCAGATACTAAAAATCAAATATAATTTAGCTTGTCAAAAGATTAAAAATACTGCAAAATATACTCACCTCGTAATTTTGTCTTATTGCCAAATCCTCTGCTTCGAACTTATGCTGAACGTTAACTAGTCGAAATCGTCGCAAATTGGCTGTAACCTCCATTCTTACTCGCATATTTTCCTGAAGCTGAGCAAGTGGTCCAAGGTATTCTTTTGCTTTCCCTGAGCGGACTTCCTCTAGCTTGGTTGTTATCTGCGCCATTCTTTCTTGGTATAACCTGAAATTAACACATCAGTTAAGACTTGGTCAGCGCTGTTTCTATAATTTAATTTACTTTAATATTGCGCGACAATTTTAAAAATGAAACCACCTTTTCCGATGAGCATTAGCCATTTTTAAAATAAAAAATAACTATTCAAGCGCTTGCATTTTGATTGTAGTCTAAATGACAAATAACTTTCTTTAACCTTTCACACTAAGGAAATTCGTATTAAATATAGTTAATTTCACGTTTCAAATTCAAAACATGAAAAAGTAGTGAGGAGAAGTCTCATGACATGAGTTAGTTGAACGTGTAAGGAATGAATATATTTATGTGGATCACGCAAATTAGGCTAACAACACTAACAGATCTAGATTGATGCTATAATAGTGTAATTACTCATTGAACTGCACATCTGCGCATTACAAATTCGATTTGTTTTCGTAGACCCATTAGACCCGGAAAACTAACGTACGATTTCACGAAAACGTATGCAAATTCCTTCCAACTTTAATCTATTAAATGTTCAATGTCACTTACAACTCTCGAAGGTATTGGAACTGCTTGTCCATGTCGACTAATTCTGCTTGAAACTCTAATCTTCGCTTTTCAGAGCTGTTCTCGTCCATTTCTAAAACGTTCGAACAAAAGAAAGTAAAATTAGCATTACAACCAATACTACAATTCAACAATAACAATGCTATCACAATTAGAAAATCCAATTTTTACCCGAACTATCTTCAGAATCCGACGAATCACTAGAATCCGAACTCGAGGATTCCGAAGAAGATTCTTCTACCTCCATCGAATTGGAGTCACCCACTCCAGTTCCTGTCGCTGTTGCATTGGAACTAGTGGCAGGTGTAGCGTCGGAAATCTCGTTTTCAGTGTTCGGTTTACCCTCGTCGTTATTATTGTTACTACTACTAGTTGGGCCGGGCAAACCTTTACCAACATTATTACTGCTACTACCACTACTATTACAACCACCTCCATTGTTCGATTTACTATCACTAACATGATTACTGTTTATCGAAGGAAGAGAAGGATCTCCAATAGATCCCGTGCCGGAAGAACCAACTACTCCACTATTTTCATCCCCATCTACTTCCATCGCCGATACCCCACTCCCAGAACTACTTCCCCGAGTTCTTGATTGTGATCGGGTGGAAGTGGAGTTTCCATTGTTACTATGATGGCCATTAACTAAACTATGATGACCATTTGTTCTCCTACTTGACCTGGAAGCCTTTTCCGAGCTCATTCCCCCACTGCAGTGGGGCGACGTATTGTCAGCTTGGTCAACTTTCCCCAAAGCTGACCTCAACCGCACCGAACTAGATCTTCCACTCATCTTGTGACAAAACACCAGTAGTCCAAATTCATTAAGTAGTCAATAGTTACTATGATAATAATGAACGCCAAGTTCCGCTACATTTTGTGAGCCACAGTTTCATTTGAAAACTTTATGCAGAGGCGCGACGCAATTTTTCTCCTTTTGCGAGAGCAATGAATGAATTCAATGCAATGCATTTAATATCTTCCAGTTGACCCAAGTAACGAATCATATGCGCAACATCTGTTTAGGTTCAATAATAATGATAACAATGGTCATTCACTTTAATTGTAAACAACGATGTCTCTCATAAACAAGGCAGCGCAGCATCCATTCACTCATTAAAGTGGAGCATATATTATACACGAAATTATAGTAACGGCGCACAGGCACAATCAACAATAGTTTAATCAATTTTTATAGTAGAACAAATTTGTTTAAATCATAAAATGTATAGTTCACTTTTAGCCATTCCTAGATATCCCTAATCGCATCCAATATTCACTATTCACTTAAATCCACAGCTAATAAACTCATGATTCAATTCGTTCAATAGATTTTAAGTTAAAAAATTTATTGTGTTGATCACAATCACCTCATTTTCCACAATTTCCTTTCCGTAACTTTGTTCAAATTAAATTTCCTCCTGAATATAACATTCCAATCGACCAAAATTTCAAAAAACTGTTTTTCGCTTTTCTCGCCACTCGCTTGTATGTCCGTCCTCCTTTCACACAATACGCTAAAGTGTTTACTGTTTCAGCCACCCAAACTCCGTAGAAAACTGAAGAGGCTCGCGAAGACCTGATTGAAGAACTTTAATAAAAACTATTTTATCTTTTAATTTAACTACAGGTTTAAAAGATATTTTGGTTTGATGTTGATGATGGTGATAGAAAGGGTTCTCTCTGTTTTTCGCACTCTCAGCATATTTTAAATGTAAGTGGATTGTAGTCCTCAACGTGTGATCATCATTATCATCATCTCACCATTTACAAACACACGCACTACATACTGGGCTCTTGGTTCTGTGATGCTGTTTTCCCGTAAAAAATCTGCTGTTGCTGTTGTGTGTTCTCTGCGCGAGCTTCATTCAGTTTCAGTATTGTTTTGCTATTATAGGTATTGGGTAAAAATGCATGTAGGTAGGTATTACGTATATCATTCATGTACATTGTTATAGGAGCTTTCTTATATCTATGTCTCGTCTGTGTATTACGACGGCCACTGAAAGCGTTCAATTCATTCTTTCAATGCACTTTCGTTTGTAAATGCACCTAAATGTGAACATGGACGAGTTGTTGGTTGGTCATGTAGGCTCCTCGCTCTTTTAGGCATTACAATAATATATTGCCACCTGAAAAATGCAGAGCCAATATGAGGACCAGAAAAAATATCTAACTGCTCCTGAGCGATCATAATAAATAAATATAGTATTGCACGTAAATGAATATAGCATAGATAGCATATTATTATAATGATATGATGCATATGAAAATGAATGTACTGTGTAGTATGTACCTACCTAGTCCTAGACTAGGCTAATACAAATACATGATATCGTCAGACTAATTTTGATTCATATAAAATGAATACCTATACAATACAGTAATAAAAAAGTTTGAAGTTGTTGTTGTTTGTTTACCTGTCTGCATTCCTTATTATCTTGGATATTAATATTATATCATTGCCTTCATCTGCTTTTCATTGAATAATATTTTAAAGAAAGTCATTCTGAATTTGATTTAGTCGTTTCTAAATATTTTATTGTAAAATATGTAAATAGAAATACATATTTATATCCGCTTGGAAAAAATGAAGTTTTAATGGTGCATGGTTCCGGTTTTGAATATTTTTAATTGAAGGTGTCATGATGAGGATATATACGATGAATGTGGTTACATGTAGTTGGAAAATGAAAGTTCAAAGTCACATTTACATTCGTGATTCTTGATGCTTTCTCGACTTGTATTTTCCAGCGTATAGAACGTACTTAGGGCGATTGATGTACTTACCATCACCATCAAATATCGTGCCAGTTATAGCAGTCTGGGTCTGGGATCGCCAGTCATAGCAGGAGACGTCGCGGCCGTCATCAGTGAGAGTCAGTTGCTCTCGTGCTCTATTGTTATGCTGAATATGATTTAAGTAACTAATCTCATGAAATGAGCTGCTGAGATGAAGTTAGGCGTAGTTCATGAAGATGCCATCATCTCTGCGACTGGAGAAAATTATTCAAACACACTACCCAGTAAACATGATAGTTTCGGGAAACACGGAGCATCTGCTAAAAGGAAATATGTCTGCGAAGTATGCGACAAAGGGTTCTTAAAACCCTCACAACTAATTCGACATCTTAGAATCCATACAGGCGAAAAACCATTTAAGGTATCTATATCCATAATTCATGATAACCGCTTAATTTCTAATTCACCTATCATATTGAAAGCATAATTAATTGTATGAAACTTCCGTAGTGCCATGAGTGCAGCAAGTCGTTTAACCAAAAAGGAACTCTGGACGCCCATGTTCAAACGCTCCATGAAAAAGTAAAACCTTTTACATGTGAAATATGCAATTCCAAATTTTCCCATCGTGGAAATTTAAGGGTCCATCAGAAGGCCGTACATGATCCAGCAGAAATGTACAAATCAGGAGGGTTTCATTGTGAAAAATGTCCATGCATATTTCGAAGACTTGGTGCATTAAAAAATCACGTTTCCAAAGTTCACGCCAACATTACTGAAGTAAGTCAAACCATTCCTTTATGGTTAGTACCAGTTCCACCTTTTCTTTGCGCTGTCTCTATGCAATGTAATCTAATTTCATTGTAGACAAATGATTCATCTTTACTTAACGGCACAAGTGGTAAAGTTCAAGATTCCCATTGGACCACTGAGAAAGAGAATCTCATCGAAGAACATTGCGAGGATCCGGTTCAAATTTCGAAAGTACAGTTTTCACTCTGCGAAGAAGATGGGAAGGTACAAGTTATCAATATGAAACAAAACGAACCTTGGTTAAGGCCCAAAAACGCATGTAACTATTGTCCCAGAAATTTCGAAAAGCCAAGTGATCTCGTTCGCCATGTTAGGACACACACAAAAGAGCGTCCGTATAAATGCGACAGTTGTCCCAAAGCATTTTCTCTTAAATCTACATTAAAATCACATATTATGATGAGACACGATTCAACTAAACGGAAGAATCGCAAAACGAAAATGAAGTTGAAAAGGAAAGGTGAATTGTCCATGAATGTGTCGACATCAAGTCATGAAATTCCCTGCGAGGAACATCATAATCTTAATCAACGGGAAACAAAACGGCCGTTTCTTTGTTCACATTGTCCGTCATCATTCAAGAAGTCATCGCATCTTAAGCAACATGTCTTGCGTCATAATGGAGAGAAGCCATTTCAGTGTTTTCTCTGCAATAAACGATTCGTAACTAGTGGAGTACTCAATTGTCATATACGGAGTCATCTTGAGACCAAGTTCCACAAATGTCCATTTTGCGACCATCGATTCAACACGAGTGGGAGTTTAAAAAGACATTTGAATCGACATTCCAATCAACCACTTCAGAAATGTTCTGGCTGTGGAAAGCTTTTCAAAAATAGATTTTCATTCAAGAGGCACCGCGCAAATTGTGAAAATGTCTCAAGAGAACGTGAACAATGTAGCTCAGCAACAATGCATTTCATGAGCTTACAGAACAATGATGACCTTGCGACGGAAAATTTATCATGCAAAGTAGCCAGTGGTTCTGCTCGGATTTTGAACCAAGAAAATGAACAACCAGCATACCATCTTGATGACATCAATGATGATAGTGCTGTACCGGAAATTGACGAACAAAAACGCGGCACTGATGTAATCCAAGACAATCAACAATCAGGCAGGACATCAATAATTCCATCTGCATCGATTACTGATAATTATGTTGAAGTAGCAAATGTAACAGATGAAGTACAAATGTCAGGGAGAAATCAATGTCATTTGTGTGGAAAGACTTTCTCCAAGAATTCAGATCTCATCCGACACATTCGCATTCACACGGGCGAGAAACCTTTTCAGTAAGTAGTTTTTGATTAAGCATAGTACAGATTATTATATTGGATATTATTATGTCTCGATAAAATATTGCTAAAATGCAACGAATACAATTTTTCATAACATAATGTGTGTAATCTTTAGGTGCTTCACCTGTGGAAGACGATTTCGAGTCAAGTCAACCTGCATTTCGCACATGCGAATTCATGAAAGCTCTACTAAAACAGCGATGTGTGAGATCTGCAATAACCAGTTCGCCACAATGAGCTCCCTCAGACTCCATATGAGGTTGCATACAGGATCTCGACCCTTCAAATGCTTTGAGTGCAACCGTGATTTTCGTACAGCGGGACACTTTCAAGCTCATAAAAAGTCTCATATGAAACAAAATGCGGAAGGGAGAAAGTGTCGACGGAACATTCAAAATGCAAATGAAGTGAGTACATCAAAAGAATTTGCGCATGATAATGTGAATTTTGTCCCTCCCACACAAGTCCTTGAACAGAGGGATGATCAAGGACCATTAACTATTCATGCCGGTGAAAGTGAATGCTTAAAACTCCTTGGAAGCTTGAGGCTACCTATTGAAAATTTACAAAACATCCTTATCACTTCGGTAGACATGAATAGCACTCAGGTTGATGATTTCTTTCAAAAGTTCATCATTATTAATCCTCCAGCAACTGAAACTTCAAACCAAGCTCAAATAGATACTAGTAATGAGCTGATTGATTCATCATTGGAACTAGGAAGACTTTCGAGTGTAAATCTCAACTTTGCAAGCCATGTCAGTAACCTTGATCCATTTTTAACCGATGCATCTACAATCACCCAAGGAACGTCTAAGGTTGCCCCTGCATCACAATTCAATATCGAGCTTAGCGAAAATATTGATAAAACTTCCATTAACCGATGCAACTACAATCACCCAAGGAACGTCTAAGGTTGCCCCTGCATCACAATTCAATATCGAGCTTAGCGAAAATATTGATAAAACTTCCAACTCCAAACAATGTCCAGACTGTGGACGAATATTTTCCAAACCAAGTCTAATGCTACGGCATCAGCGAATTCACACTGGCGAAAAACCTCATGAATGTGGGATATGCAAAAATACTTTTTCACAGAAGAGCTCGTTAGACACTCATATAATGTTTACTCACAGTGAAGTTCGACCGTTCCAATGCTCTGAGTGTCCCTTCAAAACTGTACAAAGGGCGGCGTTGAAAAAGCACTGCTCAAGGGCGCATCCTCAATTGAATTTTACGAAAGTCTTGGAATCTTCTGCTGCGCTCGACTCAACAAATTCAGATACGATTTCAAAAAATGTGCAGTGATGATTAAATAAACATTTAACTGATGGTTGTGCAAAAGACTGATGAAACATTTATGAAATTAACAAAATGAAACAAATATATTCTTGTTATACCTATGTTATTGTTATGATGCAATAAAGAATCTAATGTCTATTTTCACAAGAACTGATGTGAAATTAGTCATCAGAATTCATCGCATAGTTTAAATTTTAGTTTTAGCCTTGCGATTTTAAATCAAAATCGTCATATTTCCATTATTTATTTTGTCTAAGTTGCATATTATTTTAATTTTCATACATGACGCTATATCGGATTTTTCATTGTCAATTCTCGCTCTACTATTCCTCTATTTTTCACACGATTTACGAGGCATACTCATACAATACAGCACTACAGCAGCTAGCTTCATACATCAATCAGGTTCGTCTTTTCATGCATCAGCAGCAATCGCATAAGCCACCTGCACCTGTGTTGTTCCTCAGAATACCCTGCGGCCTATGCTTGTACTTGTGCACATCTTACAACAGCTGATGAAGCTGGTTGCTCGCAAGTTTGAGAAAATCCACCCCTGAGTTTCTTCCATAAAACACCTCTAATTAAAAAAAATCATTCATGCAATCTAGGGATGTGAATGTGAGAATGTGCACAAAAATCAAAGTGACCTTTCGCGTCTTCCTCCGTACAAAATTGCGGTTCCAGCAACAACCAAGTGCAGCACAGTGGGGCTTTTTCAGTGTTTTGATTTGAGTGGGTGAAAAAAGTAAATAACGCTGAGTTAGAGAGGGATGAGGATGACTCGATGACATTTCATTATAATGACTTTTGACTACGACTGCGACTACATGAGCCACGATTATATTAAGTAGTACATTCGATGTGGCTGTGTTCGCTCAGTTCGCTGCAATGTAAGATTCCACGCTGTGTAGATGAGTCACGAGAGTTTCCTCAATTATTCATGATTCGTTGTTCATGATCTTGATTAGGAGGCGACCATTCCAAGCGAAGCCCAATTACGTGTATGGAATTTGTCCTTTACCATCCTTTACTACTCCAGAGATTTCAAGTGGAATGAAGCATACTTTACAGTAGCTGAATCATTATTTTTCCTCTATTCTGTGACTGTTCATCATCAATATTGATCCATTTGGTTGTAGAATGCAGAAGTGAAGAATCTATGGTTAAAAATAAACTTAATGTTATTGCGTTTTGTTCTCGGAACCCAAACATACTGAAATACTAAATTACGAGAGCCGTTATGTGCTATACTCGGTTCTTTTGTTGGCAATTAAATTAAGAATTTAATGGCAGAAACTATTGAAAAGGTGGTATGATATCAACAATTTATTTTCCTCTAGTGTGTATTGATTAATGAAGTGTAAAAATTAAATTGCATTTCTTGAGTGTGAGTGACTTGAATTAGTTTTGTTAAGATTTATTCTCGGGACAAACAAGCATCAACAACAATGATTGCGGTACAGCATTAATTGTAAGAATTGCTGGATCAGTTTCTGAGAAAATTCAGGAAACATGAATTACAATTCATCCTACAATACGTCCTCAGGACGGATATCGCGTCTAATCAGTGAACAGGCGGACCTTATGTGCAAGAATAAATGTGGACATTACGGAAATAAAGTTCAGGAAGGTTACTGTTCTGTTTGCTATAAAATCTATAAGCAGCAACAGCANATAGTAGGACATACAGTCCGCGAGATGAAGCTTTCGGTCCGGACTCCTCACCAGGAGTCTTTGGAAAGTCGGGATTTGCCACACTTCCGAAATCTGCACGATTGTAAGTAGATGATAATAATAAAATTGTATTTTAAGAAAATATTTAATATTTTGCCCAAAAATTCAATTTTTTAAATAGTTTAAGTTTAAACAGAGGTTTGCCCTTGCCATTATTGAATTTCAAAATCTAGAAAAAATTCAAGATTTTGATGAATGTGGTTCGTTCTGTTGCAGATCATTTGACAGCCTATCTCCTTTGGCTGGAAGCTTTTCGAAATTCGAAGAAAAGAAAAAGCATCAGACAGAACGCAAGACAAAATCCTTCCGCTCTGTATTCCGGAAATCGCCCACGCCTTCCTCCCCTCAACCTGGAAAAAAGTCTCCGGAAGGAAAGAGCAAAGATCATCATCACGGTCAACAAGGTGGCGAATCGCCAAAACTTTCACCACAGAAGGTTCCCAACACTAGATAAGGACCAAGTTCGGGATGAAATCAATACTTTCTTAGCACAAATCCATAATAAGAGAATAGTCATCGATGTTGTGACCAAAGTGAAGCAATGCGAAGAAGTTATTTTGGAGCTATTAAGACAGCCAAATGGGTCCATTGACGAAGCTTCTGATATTGTGCAAGACTTTTATAAGAATTTTCAGGCGAAAACTGAAATTGTGAAATGCTATCTTGAGATGAGTGCGGAAGATAAAGAAACTTTGATGAATCTGATTGAGAAGTACCTTACAGTTAGTTTATACAAGGAGTTGTTTAGCCCAATGTCAACTGCGACGGAAGATGAAACTCAGGATTTGGAATTGCAAACTAGGTAAAGTACTGATTAACTACGAACGACGTATGTAGCTATTAGAGCTAGTGCACATTACATCCTTTCAAAGAAATCTCAAAACGGTTTTTATCATTCACAGGATCCGGCAACTCAACTGGATTACTTGTAAGCATTTGGAGGTCGCTTTAAATGAGAGGGACAGGAGCGTCAGGGACCTTGTTTATGCTGCTATTAATGGTAGGTTAGCATATTATTGGCATCATTTAAAAAAATAATGAATGTTAAAGTTAAAGTCCTTGGGACGCTTCTCTATTCGTCATCATCAATCCACCTTAAATTCGTTTTGTGGGTGATTTCACTAATTTTGTCTGTCAGACCGAGAAATTCGTTCATTTCAATGTGGATATATTTATGTAGTTAAATTTAATCAGGAACTAAAGTCACTACACCATGGACCATGCTCTGAAACATTTGCATGCTATCCGTTTTTATTGACAGTAATAATCGGAATGGACTCTGTAAAGCCCCCTCAAGAGTGAGTAAAAAATTGTTCATCAGTTTCAATTTATGAATTAATCTACTTAGCTATTTAGTTCAATTAAATTAAAATAAGGTGCATACTTCACTGGGGCATGGGCATTGTGATACTTAATTCATGCTAAACATTTGAATCCACTCTCTAAGAAATTAGTTTTGACATTTGAGAGGTTTTCTTGTGGAGCATCGTTGGCTAACTCAAGTTTGAGTGATTTATTTTCACGTACTTAAATTTATGGGTGCTTTATAAAATCGGGAACAAAAGGCAGGTGAAGTGTTGAAGAATATAATACAAAAATTGTGAGCTGAAGTTTTTCTTGAGTGCAATGTTTAAATAAATTGGAGTTCACGGCTTATTTACCCCGAGAAATGTAAATTATACTTTTTTCTTGAACAAGTTGACAATTGTTTGGTATTCTAATGTATCGTCGTAAATCAACTTTTTGCTTATTTTTCCTTGCACTTCTTAAATTTATTGCAGTGCTGCGCAGTATCATTTATTCAGAACATGAAGGGTGAGTCACTGGGTATGCCAGAGGAGGAATTCCAGGACTACATGAGTGGAAGATCGGTTCCAATGGAAAGTTGGGAAAATTACTTTTTGGAGTCGATACATGCAATGGAGGAAATGTCGAACGTCGTATCTGAGCTCGAGCTTCGCCAACAAGAGTTTCTCAAGAATGTGGAGAAATTCAAGAAAAATATGAAAGACAAGCAGGTAAAAAAATCTCTGCATTCTATTATATCGTTTCTTTCTTTCCTTTTTACGTTTTCCTGCATCCCATTAATACACTTCCGGATTATTTCCAATTCATTTAATCGAGCGTTTTATTACAAGAATTTGCATCACATTCATTCCGCATCTCCGTCATTCCGGATCCCTAACTTGGAAAAATTTTCTATGCATTTATTAACAGTGACAATTAAAGCGAAATAAAATGAAATCTGAATGCTAAATAGCCCTAAAATTTTCTAAACTTTTCTTATCCACCTAAATCTCAGGTTATAATTTTAAGCATAAAAGTTTTCTACTTTAAGTCTTGTGCGGTATAAGGTAAAGATTTAATTTCCCCTCTTTCTTCTAAAATCCTTCTTATGCACTTAAGTTTTATAGTTTTATTAATACAATCTTAAAATTGTGTTGTATACTCAAGGTGAATGTAAATTCGAGATTTCTGTCGGAAAAGATGGTTCTCTCTCAGTTTTCTAATTATTATTACGTTAGCTCAAGGAAAGAGATCGAGAAGGGAAGATGAAAATAAGAACAAAATGCATGCAGTTTATCTTTGAGCATATTATATAGGTAGTCCAGTTTGAAGGGGAAGAGAGGGAAATGAGGAACACTTGAAAATCTGAATTTTATAAACTTGCATATTATGTCACTCGAGAAGAAGATTGTCTTATCCTTATTTTGAATGCCATTTGCATGCATAAGTGACTCTGTCTCATAAAGCTTAAGTGAAGTTGGATTGGGGTTTAATTCGTTCACACTTTTCTTTTTCACTGCTGCGAAAACTCCATCCAAGATTTTGACTCTTTCCCTTCTTCACTCTACTCTGCTCGTCTCTGATATCTTCTTAAGCTTATAGACATTTTTATAAATAAATGGTAGCCTAAATCCTCGCTGAATGAAACGAATGAAACCGGTGCGAGGAAATAAGGTGTAACTAATTTTATCTATTCTGTCCTTTCTCTTTCTCCTACTTTTCCTAACCAAATTTTACCTTCTTTTCCACATTTGTTGTGGTACTACATATAAACGTCTCGTCTTGTCTCGATGAATAAAAGCAATCCAATTATAATTCGTTTTAAGGACCGGGTAACCGAGCAAGTGGATAAGATCCTAAAGCGTACGCCATTAACATTTAAGCCTCGTAAAGTCCCCACTAATATCGATGAGGAGGATCCAGCTCTGAATGAGACTTCACTGCCATCACCGCTCAAACCTGAAGTAAGCCAAGTTCTATCATTTTCCTTCCGCATTTTCTAAATGAGTGAGTCATTTTCTTTGCTTAAGCCGTGCATAACCTTTTCCTGCGTTTTATTGGCCTTTTGTGTTTTCCATATATTCCAGTTTCAGACCGCGCGTTATTTTTTCTCATTGTCTTCCATGAATAACCACCGTTTTAGCCAGATTGGTAATTTTATGGTCGAGGATGCTTTACTTTACCTACTGAACAATATTGTGCGTGGGAGTGGGAGCAGTAAAATGGGTTCATATCGTTTTAAGCAGGCACTGTTTTGCTTGCTTTTGGCAGGAATGGAAGGCTTTCTAAATTACTTTTCCTTAATGTGAATCTCTGCTTCATGCTTAGATATCACACAACAAAGAAATTAGAAGTTTTAAGGTTCTGTTCTAGGGATGGGATTACGATGACTTTAGCAACTGCTTTCAAACCCATCTTTTAATAACTTTACTTAATTTAGTTTGACATTGTATAAAGTCTTTTAAACTAAACAAATGCTTAATTATTTTGGCACTTGGGTCTTGGATGACACGTGGGGAAAGCGGATCTCTTAAAGCTGTTCTTAATTGTTTATTTAAAAATATATGAAGTTTGACTGATTTAAATTAATTATTTTGGCACTTGGGTCTTGGATGACACGTGGGGAAAGCGGATCTCTTAAAGCTGTTCTTAATTGTTTATTTAAAAATATATGAAGTTTGACTGATTTCAGATCCTCTGTAATTTAAATGTCTCCCGAGTGCAAAAATTAATATTCCAAACTTTTTATTTTTAAAAGATTTTTGTTGCAATCTTATTTCCCTCCTGTAAACTTTATTAAGTAGGTACTGGTATATTATCCAACCGTATGTATGTATCCAACCGAGGCATATGCATGTTAATAAATTACGTATGTACCTCTACAAAAAAAGTTTTTACTTCAAGAATAACTTTAGAAGCTGCAGGACACGGCTCATTTAGTCCTGCTAATGATTATGTTTGAAAGAATAAATGAGAGCTTTGAATGTGCGTGTCGTTTTCTAATGTAAATTCCTATGATTTTCTTCCATCCATCCTGTGTGTCATTGTATGAAACGTGCATGTGGAAAGAAAAATGATATAGTTATCGTTGCGTTGCACGCTTAAAATCACCTTCTCCTTAAGCAAAGAACTTACTGAGTTTTATGAGTGGGAAAACTTTGCAAGGAAAAGGGGATTTCGCAGTTACATTTTTGTGTGTAATGAGACTCGGCTTTATTTTTTCTTTTCCCCTCGTGTGTTCTCAATGTAATACCTTACTTTCTGGGCTCTATTTAGGTTGTCAGCATTAGTGGAGCCACTGCAGGAGGAAGCGAGTCAAGTGCAATAAAAGTAGAACTAGTGCCGGTGGAAGAGCAAGAACTCTCGAGAGAAACTCAAGTTGTTTCTTCAAATTCTTCCCAACTTGTCAACCAAACTGGAAATGACTTCTCCAAAGAGGAACATAAAGAAGATAGTGGAAATGCTCAAGAAGAACCTATCTCACCCTCACCTCATTCATTGACAGAGACTGACTTACCAAAACAAGAGGGGTTGGAGGAAGAAAAACTACAGGAGAAAGTTTCCTCTAGTCAAAAGAATCAAGCTTCATTAATTGATGAGGGTGCTACGGCTGATCGACAGCAGGAGGAGCGCCAGACAAATGATTTAGGAAAAGAGGAAACTGCTGCACACGATAAATTAACTGAGGAGAAGAAGGAAAGGTCACCAGAAAATTTAAAACAAAAAGAGTTGGACGTAGGGAATGATAATAAAAACGAAGTTAGCTAGGTTGGCTGATTGAAATGAGAATATATATATTTGGTCATGTTCACGTTGCATAGCTAAAGGTTGTTGTAAGTTGTTGCAGATCTCGTAACTCATTCTGCATCAAATATTTATGGTTGATGTCCAATTACGCTTTATAATTTCTTGTAGAATTCATTTGTTCATGAACATCGATAGTGTAACTTTGAATGCAATTCTTGTTTGTTGAGTTGTCAAATAATGCTGCAATAATTTTAATAGACCATGTTTCTTCAGAGTGTGCCTTTTTGTTCTATTTTGGAGCGTTCCAAATAAAATATAACTCTACTACCTACACAAGTAACGCGTAAAATAGATATAATAAAAAACATTGTTAGTTAGTGTTCGTCATGGCTCGTGTGAGATCTAAAAATTAATCATTGCTATACATTCAAATAAAATATAGGTATATAACTCCCAAGATAATCATTTAATGTTCCATAATAAATTTAATTATATTATTATAGACATTTAATTTTGAAACAGTCGTTCATTATCATGCACATGAATACATGCATGAATTGTTATGCTATACATACACGAGAAAGCGCATACAGACGAGTTTAAATGTCCAGTCCACAAGATAAATATTCCAAATACCAAACGGTATTATGCATGACCAGTATTATGCATGATTGCCGACTGCAGTTGCATCTCAAGGAATTTGACATCCATGTGTTCTCAATTTTCATAACAAAGATGTCAAGGAAACAGTAAAATAGGAAGGGTTCCTTGCGTGGGTGTCTCAACTTCTTTGGAGGGTTAATAATCCTTTCCTTGCATGTCTCATTGAGTTCATAGGGTGTCCGATTATTACTTGTTCTCATATTTCAGAAAACATTTGTTTTTGAAATAAGTACATATAGTGTAAACATTTTATTATCTTTCTTGAATTTCTAGTTGAGTAAAGTTGAAATGCTAGTCAATTAATTGCATGCTTCTGACGTGTCCTGCAATTTCCCAAGGAATAATTAAAATCGTTTTCTTCTTCATTTTTTTTTTCATTTGCGAACCGATGATGCATTTTTGGGATCACCCTCGTGACTCGTGTCAATAAGCTTTCGACTTCGTCTTTCAATGAATGTTTATTACTGGAAGAAATACTGCTCGCACACTCCGCGAGACAAGAGAAGACATCAAAAACTCTTTGTAAATATTGCACACATCCAACACAAAATTACTCTTTCCCTTTTTCTCCCTTGCTTGCAGCAGCGCAGCGGAAGATGCTATGGTCTTTATCTAAACCCAAAGCGAAAGCAAAGTAATGCATGAAAAAATGCGTATTTATACTTTGTACGCAAACATTACGTATGCCTCTTTCCTGCGTTCCGTTCCGACGAAGATGTTCCAGAGGATTCATGACTTCAAGTCTGTGCAAGATATAATGGCGTATTCCTTCCGAAAAACGTTTTATAATTCTTGCACCTACTGACATTTTCTTCAGCAATGTTGGTGCACACATTTAGTAAGGAAGAAGAAAAATATGCATGAACACATCTCCATTAATTGAATGAACCCATGAGTGTTTAAGAAAATCTTCAAGTAGCAAGGAAAATAAAAAAAATATGTACGTATGTGTTGCAGTACATCCATCCATAATACTCCAGGCTTGTGTTTGCTGCATGGACAAATAAGGCTTCTGACTGAATTTATGAGCATAGTGTACACATACCCGTGTAAATAGTGCCATTAACTACTTTCTTCACCATTACAAATACAATTACGACTTCGCGACTTGGGGCTCGTAGCCTGCTTGCTTGTACTGGAATTTTGTCGAATATCTTCATTTTGACACGTACATATCCATTTCGCCTTCTTCGCTGGAATGGCGAAGGTAAGATTTCCAGAGTTCATCGAATCGGCAGCAAGTTTTCAATTTTATTAAAATCATCCACACTTCGCCTTAAAACATTCAGTTTTTGTGATAATTATGTAAGTTTGCTATGTGTTTCAATGTGCCCCAAAAATTAAAGAAGTTGCCAAACAAAACTTGTATTGTGCTGAATACTTCTTTATTTATTTAAATAAATTATTGGTACAGTAAATAACATTGTTATAAAGATAATCTTATCACATCAGTAATCATAAGTAATACTCATCGTCAGTTTCAAATTCCGAAGGAAAGAGAAAGCGCAAAGCCATCTTATAGGAGCTTTCCGGCCTTGAAGGACTTGGCCTCCTCACTGCTGCTTGATCCATCCTCACGGTCACGATCGCATAAAGAAATGCATTTTGCTTCGTCTGCGAAAAGGCACATGTTGGTATTGTGGTCAAAGACAAGCCTTCCCTGAGGACAACGGACTGGGTCATAAGTGCAAGTCGCGCAGTCCATCTCATATGCTATTCCGTTGGAGCACATGAGGAACCTGGTGCAGTCTATTGGATGAGCATTGTTGGCAGGTTTGTTAGTGCAGTCGAACCAATCAGCGATCGGGGCTGGTGAGTCGTTTGCTGCAAAAAAATTATTTTCATATTATAAATTCATGACTAAAATATACCGAGTGAAGTACATATTCAGAAATTTAAATTACCTCCAGAAACTGCGGCAAACAGAACAAACGCTGCGGAAAGCACAATTAAAGTCTTCATGGTAGCTTCGAAAGAAAAGGCCTTGGGAATTCGGGAAGGAATATTGATGTTTGGTGAGTAAGCGTGTATATTTTGCTAAGTTAGTTTTCAGAATGCTTCCTCAATTGGAAAACTCGATTTTTATATGAAACCCCAGTCGAAAATTGCAGTGTTATCGTGATTCATTTACGATTATTAGTCAAACCTATCAAGTCGTACGATCACAATAATTATTATTGTTATCGTTTCAAAAGTCCGAAATGACGAATCTAGGAATTGATTCCACGAATTGTGTCAATTCGACTTTTCTTTGTGTACTTTTTTATGTTTTCGCACCATTCTGTCGCCCAGCATGACAATATATCCAAGATAAGCTTTGGCGATGGCTTCATTCAAGTATGCCCTACGTAATTGATCCGACTTATTACCA
This sequence comes from Seira ritae, assembly GCA_027744415.1. Lineage (NCBI taxonomy): Eukaryota > Metazoa > Arthropoda > Collembola > Entomobryomorpha > Entomobryidae > Seira > Seira ritae. Next base: position 30,604 of record JAHZNI010000756.1, read on the forward strand.
GTTTATAAAAATGAATCACTGCATCGGAGCTATTTATCAAAAGTCTTTCAAGGTACACGTATGCAAGCATGTTATATATCACTTCATCATTAATTGACAGATTTCTCATTATTGCTCAATAACAACGATAATTCAGATCGATTCGCTGAAAAATGTGCAGTTGAAATCACGACAAATCACTTGACTCAAGACGTAGTTGTAATGATGTTACAGCAGAAATGACGTTACATACCTGAGATCTCATGAGGTATTATTCCGTGTTTTCCTCAAGTGCGAACGACATCAAGTGTTTAACATGGGACATGCATTGCAGTGTTTTACACTTATCATGTCCAATTAAATTAATCAGATCGACTACCTAAAAGCAATGACATGTTTCTCTTTACATTAAGCAATAGTTATCTTCATCGTATTTGAACATTGAACATCAGTCATTTGCTTAAAGTTGTGTAAATTTGCACAAACGAAAAAAGAAACAAACATTGCATCGAATTAAGTCGATAGGTACATAAATACATATACAAAAGGTTGTATCATCTGTCACATCAAACTTCAAGTCTGCATTTTTGTTTTTGAATCTGAATGATCAGAAACAAGAAAACTAATTACCTTTTGACTTTCACGTTTCAAGTTTGCCATTTTCGGTTTGGCATTCTATTCATGAGAAAAGTTACATTTCAAGACTTCGTATTCAGATGACAAGAAACAAATGATGAAACATGTGTGACAACACGCACGCTCTAACAAAAGCATTTGTGGCATACAAAAATACAAAAGATATTACCTACATTTCTCCGAAAATGTCTCGCCTTCTCTCTAGCTTCATTTTCGTTCCAGCAGTGCAGTAGCAGTGGCAGTAGTAGCATAACATGATGTTCCAAATTATTCATGTTCCTGTGGGCGTGTCGTACACACTCACAGACGTAACCTTTTTCTTCCAATTTAGTAAATGTCAAGTAGAATTTGAAGAGAAAAGCATGTTGCTAAGAGGAGCTGGTAGAAGCGCGTAATTAATGCCTGGAAGCAGATGAAATCCGATGATTTCATAAAAGTTAAGCATAATGGCTTACTCTCACTCTCACATGAGCTCTTCTGCGGCATTAGCATTTTCCTTAAGAACACGGCAGTATTATTGCGGAAGCGTAGTTGTTGTTTTGCCTCAGCTCTTGAGTCTTGAAAGGTATTGATCAAGAAAAGAAAGGAATGCGAGTTGATGAAACATAAAGCAGGAGACAGTGCAGAACATGCCGATGACGGAAACAGGAGAATTAGCCGGAGTAAATGAGAAAGAAAATTAGAATTCGGAGTCGAATATCGTTTATAACACAGTTCATATTTCACATGAGCAAAATTAACTTCTTCATGATCTTTATTCATTAGATCAGAAAGCGCATGCAA